>JAJJKW010001551.1:0-71827 GCA_023805745.1 Isotricha sp. YL-2021b
CAAATATTTTCTGATAATACCAGAATGATTTATTTTTTATTTCTCTAATGAAAAAATAACAAACAAAAATAAAAATAGAAGAATGTTTTAAAAAGATTGTCCATTTTTTATTATAAAAATTTTCAATAAGACAATTTGAAATATTATTAAGATATTATAAAATAAATAAAAAGAAAAATACATTAAATTCAAATTATGCTTATTTTGAAAAAAAATGGAAAAATTATTAATTTATATTTAGGTATAATTATTTATTGATTATTATTTTACAAAGATATATTAAATATATAATTTAATTATAATAAAATAAAATTAAAATATTTCAAACAATTTTTTTATTAAATTTATATAAATAATTCTATTAATTAATTATTATTTAATGGAAAGGTTTTTGGGATTAATATTTTCAAATGAAAACAAAAAAAATATTCTTCGTTTATGGAAAATATCATTAATACATAAAGGGTTTTTACTTTTTGCAATTATAACATTATTATTAAGTATTTTCCAATCATTATATATTCCTTTAAAATTAAATGATTTTATAAAAATATTTAGTGCAGAAGACGTTTCTGCTGCATTTTTAGACAATGTTTATTCATATTTTTTTTTATTTGTTGTAAATAATCTATTTGAATCATTACATATGGTTTCAATTCGTCTTTTTACTTTAACTTTTGTAAAATCTATAAGAGAATTTTATGTGAAAAACTTATTTACAAAAGATTTAGAATTTTTTGCTCAAAAAAAAGTTAGTGACTTATTTTCCTTATTAACTGATGATATTCAAAATTTGACTGATACATCTATTTTACAATTATTTGGTTTTATTAAAACAATAGCAAAAGGTTTAGGAGCAGTAATTTTAATGTTTTTTTTTTATTTTAAATTAAGTTGTCTTTTAATAATAATAATTCCAATAATATTTGTAATAGCTCGAAAAAGACATAAAGAAGCAATGAAAGAACATAAAAATATTAGAGATGAAAGACATAATTCACATCATATTGTATTAGAAAGTTTAGAGAATATTAAAACAGTAAAAGCTTTTAGTACTGAAGAAGAAGAAATAAATAAATATGAAATGAAATTACAAGGAATGATGAAAGAACAATATAAATTTTTAATTAAATCTACAATAATAAGAAATGTAATTGGAATTATTTTTATAATTGCAATATTATCAATAATTAGATATGGAATTTATATCGCAAAAAAAGCAGGTGAAAAAGAAGAGAATTTTAGTAAAAATTTATTTCCTTTTATTATTTATTCTGGAATGTTAATGGGAACTTTTAATGAAATTGCTGATAAATTTGAGAAAATTCAGAAAAGTTTAGTTATTGCAGAAAAATTATTTAAAATAATAGATTATTGTCCAAAAATAAAAAATGCACCTCAAAATGATTATTCTTTTATGAAAATTAAAGGAGATATTGAATTTAATAATATTAATTTTTCATATCCAACAAAAAAAGATGTAGAAGTTTTAAATAATTTCAATTTAAAAATTAAATCAGGAATGAGATTAGGAATTGTTGGTGCTTCTGGTTCTGGAAAAAGTACTATAATAAGTTTATTACAAAGATTATATGATTGTGGAACTAATTTAAATGATAATATAATAACTAAAAAAGATATAAATAACAAAAATAGCAATAAAAAAAATGTAAATGAATATATAGAATTAACAAATACTAATAGTGAAAGTAATTCAAATTTATTAGATCTAAGATTAATTGATTCTGAG
The DNA here is from genome assembly GCA_023805745.1 of Isotricha sp. YL-2021b. Taxonomy (NCBI): domain Eukaryota; phylum Ciliophora; class Litostomatea; order Vestibuliferida; family Isotrichidae; genus Isotricha; species Isotricha sp. YL-2021b. The sequence continues at coordinate 1,751 of JAJJKW010001551.1, forward strand.
ACAGAAAAAAAAGATGAAAATTTTCAAAATGAAGAAAATAGTAGTTTATTAATTGATAATATAAATATAAAATTATTAAATCTAAAGAATTTCCATAATCAAATAGGATATGTATGCCAAGAACCTCCATTATTTAATACAACAATATTAGAAAATATATTATATGGAATTGATCAAAGTAAAGAGAAATATGATAAAGAAGAATTAGAAAAAGTATTAAAAATGTCAAAAGCTGATTTTGTTTTTGATAAACATTTATTTCCAAATGGTTTAGACACAATTGTAGGAGAAAAAGGTTCTCAATTATCAGGAGGACAAAAACAGAGAATTGCAATAGCAAGAGCTTTAATAAAAAAACCTAAAATATTAATTTTAGATGAAGCTACTTCTGCTCTTGATGCTGAAAGTGAATTTGAAGTTCAAAATCATATTTATAATTTAAGCAAAGATATGAATATTATTATTGTTGCTCATAGATTAAGTTCTATTAAAAATTGCGATAAAATTGTTGTTATTGATCATGGAAAAATTGTTGAAAGTGGAACTCATCAAGAATTACTTAATTTAAATGGGAAATATAAGGAATTAATGGATAAACAAATTAATAATGTAAATTAATATATTAGGAATTTTATTAATTTTATTATTATTATTGTGGAGTCCAAAAATTTGAAAAGGCATCTTAATATTTTTAATAAAAGTTATTTGTATAAATTTAATGTTTAAAATAATTGTAAAAAAAATTATTTTTATTTATAAATAAAAAATTTTGTAAAAAATAAAAATGACATAATTTAAAGAAAATTTTTAAATAAAAAAGTTAATAAATCAAAAAAAGGGAGAAAGAAAAAGATATAAAAATATTATATTTTGTTCTCATATAAAAATATAAAAAAAATGTAAATTCAGATATCATAAATTTTTATTGATAAAACTTCTAAGATGAAGAGTTTTTTAGCTAAGAGAATAAAATAGGAAGGAAAACATTTATGGAAAAAAGATGAAGATACAATATATATTAAATTTAATTTCGATATGGTTATAAATGGACCAAAAAAATAATAAAAATAAATAGCAAATAAATAAGAGAGAAATATATTATCTAAATCATAAAACAAAATACATTCTCGAAAAAAACATTTTTTTATTTATTAATTAAGGTTGAAATTATATATTATTTTTTAAAACTAATAATATTAAAACAATAATAATTATTTATCAGCATTTTTTTCTTAAAAATATATAATTGATAATTTTACAATTATTAAATTTTATTCTTCTATTATAACTATGTATTAAATTAAATTATCTATATATATGTAATTCAAATGTTTAAAAAATTTTTAATGAATATATTGAAATTAATAAGAATGTCTTATCCATTAAATGTTTGTAAATAAGGACTTCTTTTATATCTCCCTATAATATTTCTTCCTAAAATTGTTTTAACTTTTTTTTGAATTTCATTTTCAAGTCTTGAAGTATGTGTAGTTCTATTTTCACTTTCAAAACTTTGATTAGTTAAATTTTTTTTTGCATCACTAGAAAAAGTATTTACTCTATTAATATTTCTTGTTTCATATCTAACATTATTCCTGAAATTTTCATAATTATTATTAATTAATCTTTTAAATTTACTTTCATTAGCAAAATAACCTCCATTATTATATGTTTTAACTATATTATTTATTGCATTTGAACCAGACATAACTAAATTTGGACTTAAATTATTATTTCTAAATCTAACTTTTTTATTTCTTTGAAATTTACCCAAATAAGACATACTTGAATTTTTATTTTGAAGTAATGGTTTTAATTCATTATTATCATTATATTGTCTATGTTGGCTTATTCTAAATTCTTCATTTGGACTTTGAATTCTTTTTATAATTTTATTATTATGATTTATAATAGGACTATGAATTAATGTTTTAGTACTTTTTATATTATTCATATTTTGATTATTACCACCATTTATTTTATTATTTAAATTAGAATAAACTTTTAATAATTTTGGTTTGTAAGGATTTAATTCTATTTCATCTGCACTTTGAAATTTTGGATTATTATATGTAAATGTTCCATGATTTTTGGCTATTTCCTGTCCTGCATTTAATATGAAATCATCTCTAAAATTTAATTGATCTGTTAATATTTTTATTTTTTTATCTTGTCTATTTAATTCACACATATTTATAAATTTTCTATGCTCTGAATTTAGATTATCTAAATAAGTAATATAATATTTAAAGACAGATAATAAAGTTTTAGCAGGAAGTGATTCTTTATCCTTATCAATTAATACTGATATTTTGTTTTGAAGAGCTTTTCTTTTTATAAATAATTTTGATTGATTATTATAATCAAGAGCTAAATTTTTCTTTTTATTAATTATATCATTATTTTGTTTATTTATCATTTGTTTAATTACTCCAACATTTATTGTTGGATTATTTGCTATTTTAAATTCATTTTCTGAAATTTCATTTTTAATATTTTCAATTTCTTTTTCTTTTTCAATAATACCTTTTTTAACTTTAATTTCCTCTTCAAAATTTTGAATAATTTCTTTTTGTAATTTTTCATAATCTTCATAATCATTTTCAACAGAATAATCTTTAGATTGATTATTTAAAGAAATTTCATTGAAACTCATATTTAATTTTTCTTTTTCGGCTATTTCATTTTTAGTAATATTAATTTCTTCTTTTAAATTTTGAATAATTTGATCATATTTTCCAATTTTTTTGAATTTTTCTTCGATAACAACATTTTTTTTTAAACTAATTTTAATATTTTTAGCTCTATAAGCATATTGTAAAGTATAATTAGTTTCTTCTAAACTAATTAAACTAGGACTTATTGTAGCAATCATAACAATTCTACAATTACCTGAAAGAGAATCTTGTAAAATTCTAGTTAATTTAGAATCTCTCCAAGGAATAAAAAATTTATTATTAGAAACTAATTTATTAATACAATTAGTTAAAGCTAATAAACTTTTATTTATACTTCCACTTTCAGAATTTGATTTTGAAGTTGAAGAAATTTTTTCACTTCCAGCTAAATCAACTAAAATAAATTTGCCAAAAATTACTTGATTAGTAAGTTGAAGAATTGAATCTTGACTTTTAACATGTACTTGTAATATAGCATGACTTCTACTAGAATTTTCATTATGAACAGTAAAACCTTCACTTCTTTTTCTATTACCTAATAATAATAATTTAAAAGCATCATCAGCATTAGAAACTTTTTTTAAAGTAGCTCCTTGAATAACAGTACCTTTTTGTGGATCATTTCTAATTTCTACATTATTATTATAATTATCATTAAAATTTAATAAATCTTTTAATTGTTCATTATAAACTTCAATATAAGAAATTTCAATAGTGAATTTTTTATCTTTTTCTTCATTTAAAGTATTAAATAAATCATTTAGAGCTCTAATCATAACTCCAGGTTCATTATCATTACCAACCATAGTATAAGTTTTACCAGAACCTGTTGCTCCATATGCAAAAACTGTTGCATTAAATCCATTCATTACTTTTTCTATTAAAGTTTCTGTTGTAAAATGATATATGTCTTCTTGAGGTGTTTGGTCTGGAAATGCAAAATCAAATGCATATTGAGTCTCCTTCTGCTTTGATGATGAACTCACTGTTATTATCTCACGATTCTCTATTGTTATAGTCTTTACTGGAGAATATGATAGCTCACGCTGGTTTAATGGACGACATCTTACTGCTACTAACATGTTGTTTTTGGAAAATTTGGTTTCTAAGGAATTTTGCTTTTTTGGTTGGGAATTACTCATTTTTTTTTTGTTGTTATTTTTTTTGTATTTTTTTTTGTTTTTTTTCTGACTTTTTTTATTTATTTTTTTGAATATATATAATCAAATAGGATAAATTAAATTTTTATTTAAATATGAAAAAAAGATATAATCTTTTTATTTTATTTTGAAAAACAATTTATAATTGTTAATTGAATATTAAATAACTAAATTAATTTAAAAAAATAAAACTAATTAAAAAAAATCAAAAAAAAAAAAATTATATATAAAAATGGATAAAGCAGCAGTAGTAATAGACAACGGAACAGGTTATACAAAAATGGGTTACGCAGGTAATTTAGATCCGGATTTTGTGATACCAACAGCGATAGCAGACTTAGAAAAGAAAGTTACATTATCAGTATCGACAAAGAATGACGAATACAATTATTTTATAGGAGACGAGGCAATAATAAAAGCGAGAGAATCAGATAAGCACAAATTAATATATCCAATGGAGGATGGAGTAATAGAAGATTGGGATTTAATGGAGAAATTTTGGCATCAATCAATATACAGTAAATTAAAATGTGATCCACAAGAACATTATTTTGTATTAACAGAGCCTCCAATGAATCCTCCTGAGAACAGGGAAAATATAGCAGAAATATTTTTTGAAACTTTTAATGTTCCTGGTCTTTATATTGGAGTTCAAGCAGTTTTTGCTTTAATAGGTTGTAATGCTACTTTCAGTCAAGGAACTGGAGCTGAAGAAATAGCAATGGATGAAGATCAAAAAAAAGCTATTAAAGATATGACTGGTGTTGTTATTGATTCTGGTGATGGTGTTACTCATGTTGTTCCTATTTGTGATGGTTATGTTCTTGGAAGTAATATCAAACATATTCCTATTGCTGGAAGAAAAATAACAAAATTTATTGAACAAATGATTAAAGAAAGAAAAGAAAAAATTAATATTCAAGATCTTTATTATGCTGCAATGGATTTAAAAGAAAAACATGGTTATATTGCTAAAGATATTATAGAAGAATTTGGGAAATTTGATGAAAAAAAAAAAGATAGTAATAATAAATTCATTCAAAATAATCATTTTAAAAAATTCGAAGGTATTGGAAAAATTTCTAAACAACCTTTTTCTATTGATATTGGTTATGAAATTTTCTTAGGTCCTGAATCTTTTTTTTCACCTGAAATTATTGATAAAGATTATAAAGCTGGATTAGATGAATCAATTGATATAATAATACAACAATGTCCAATTGATTATAGAAGAAAATTATATTCTAATATTGTTTTTTCTGGTGGTTCAACTCAATTTAAAAATTTAGATAAAAGATTAAGTAGTTGTCTTCAAAAAAGAGTTGATGATAGATTAAATAAATATACTGAAGGAAATAATAAACCAAAAAAAATTAATGTTAAAGTTACTAATAGTTTAGCTCAAAAACATGTTGTTTGGCTTGGAGGAAGTTCTTTTAGTAGTCAAAGTGCTTTTTCTAATACTGTTCATAAAAGAGAAGAATATTTAGAAAAAGGACCTTCTTGTTGTAGATTTAATCCTGTTTTTGGTTTCTCTTAAAATCATTTTTTTTGGATTAGTTAAATTAAATTATCTTAAAAATAAAGAATATTAATTAATTATTTAATTTTTTATTTTTTCTATTTTTTTTTATATTTTTTTTTAGTTTTTTTTTTTGAAATATAATAAATAATTATAGATTATAATTTAACTCTATCATATAATTATTTCCTTTTTTTTTTCTTTTGAAGAAAAAAAGTTTTTGGGATTTTTTGTTATATTTTTTTGTATTTCAAAAGTCTTTTTAAATTTCATCATCATCATCATCTTCATCATTTCCAATAATTAAATTTTTTTCGTCTTCAAAATAACTTCTAAATAAAATATAATGTTCATTTTTAATTTGTTGAATTCCTTCAAATAATTTATTTGAAATTTCTTCACAAATTGTTTGATTTTTATACTTAATACTAATATCACATAAATTTTCTATACCATTATAAACTATATAATTCACTGTATATTTTTCTGAATCTTCTACTGACTTATACATACCTAAACTACTTAAATTAAATTTATATTCTACTAATATATTTTCATTATTTGAATTTGCAAAATAAATATAAGGGGTATAAATCAATAAAATTTTTTCTTCATATTCTTCTGATTTATTCTTTCTAAATTGAACTTCTAAACAATTTAGATTTGGTGTTTTTTTTAATTCATTTATATTATATGTTTTATTAATTTCTAAATCAAAATTATTTTTTAGATATAAAGGATTTTCTTCTTTTATTAATTTTTTTTTTAGATTATTATTCTTTTTTTTATCTCCAAAAAAAATTTCCTTTATATCATGTATATACATAAATAATAAAATATAGTCTTTGAAAATAGATGTTTCAGATATTTTTTGTTTTAAAATTAAAGGATAATTATTAATTTTATTATTTTCTCTTAATACAATATAAGGAGATGAAATTAATGAATTGTTAATATCTTCTTCTAAAGTTTTATCAGAATCTTTTATATAATAATTCCATAATTCAGAAAAATATAAATACCCATTTTCCCTAAATAACTTTTCATCTGACATTTTATCTTGAATTTTTGTTATTAAATTTTTTTGTATTTCTAATAAACTGTCTTCTTCTTCATCTGTCAAAGAAACCAAAACTTTATTATTTTTATCAAGAGATATATTTTCTAAATTTTTTATTAATAATCTATATGTAATTCTTCTGAAAGGAGGATCTATAAAATATAATAAATTTAATAATGTTTTAAACAATCCTAAATTAAAAATAATTGGAAGATCTTTTTGTTCAAAGAAATCATTATTAAATATAAAATTATTATCATTTGAAAAAGTAAGAGAATTTTCATCATTGTTTTTTTTACAATCATTTTTTTTCTCAACTTCTATATTATTGTTTTTTACTTTTGTTTCCAATTCATTTTTTTTTTTTAAATTTTCTAATTTGGCAAAATTTAATAAAAATTTAGAAATATTTGAATTTTGGCAACAATAAATTAAAAGATTAACTAATATAATTAAGTTATCATCTTTTGAATATAAATAATTTAAAATCTTTTCTTTAATAGGATTACTAATATAAAGAATTGTATTTTCTTTATTATTATCTCCTTCCTTTATTCTTTCAAATAAAATTTTCATTAAACACATAAAACATATATCAAAAATTTGAGTTTCTTCTGTCAAAGAATATAAACCTAATTGAACTCCTGTTCCAGAACTAATTGATTTATGAAAATTATTCATTTTCTCTAAATTATCAGTATTAAAATAAGACATTATAATTGTTTCTATTTTTTCTTTTGAATTAACAAAATGTTTTTCTTTATTTTCCTCAGATTTAATTACAGACAAATAAGTTTTATATTTTTGAATTATTTGTTCTAATTCTGGGTATTTATCTTTAAAATTAGAATAATAAATATTCCCATCTGAAATTATTGTTTCTCTAAATTTAATTGAATAATTTTGTGAAATAAAATCACATATATTATTCTCATTTTTATTTTCCATTGAGAAAGAATAATAAGGAGAGTCTTTTGGTTGGTTTAAAAAATTCAAAATATCCTGATTTAATTTATCTAAAAAAATTAAAGAAAATAAACAATTTCTGAAAGTTTCATATTTTACATTTTTAAATAAAATTATTATTAAATAAATAACAATATTAATTTCAATTTTCGGTTTTTCTTTTGAAACAATTGAACCACATAAAATTGGTAAAATAAAATAATAAAAAAGTGAATTTAATAAAATATAATTTATTTTTTTTAAATTTAAATGAAAAATATCATCAATAAATAATAATTCTTCTATTATATCATCAAAATAATCATTATACCTTCCATTATTATTAATTTCTTCATTGAATTTAATACAAATATCTCTTAAATGACAACTTATATTTTGGAAATAAGATATTGAAGGTAATTGGCAAAAATGTTCTTCTATTTTATCATATTTAATTTTTAAAACATTTAAAATTACAGTTCTTACAACATTTCTTACCATTGAATCTTTATGATTATAAATTTTGATAACACTTTCAATAAGAGGAAATGTATTATTATTTTCTCTATAAAATAATTGAATTGTATTTTGGTCTATTCTTAAACTAATACTTTTTAAAAAACTTACATAAAAAGAAAAAAATTCTTCATCATATGAAAAATAATCTTTTAATATTATTTGATTTAATAAATTCCCACTTAAAACATAATAAATTTTGGTTTGATTTTGTAAATTAATTAATAACAACGCAAAAGATTTTATTATTTCTAGATTTATAGAATAAATATTTAAATTTGATAAAACTATATATTCATTCATAAAATTTAAAGAACAAAAAGTATCAAAAACTTCTGGATAATTATCACTTTTTAATAAAAAATTAAGTGATAAAGAAATTAAATCACATATTTTTTTTTTATATTGTTTAGCTATTGTTCTTTCGGTGCCTAAAGAAATTAATTGGTTATAAATCTCTATTAAATTGATTGAAGTAACTTCTTTACTGATTTCTTTTAATGGAATTTCATTAATAGAACTAGGTATAATTCCACTATAGTAATAATCCATTTATTAATTAATTATTTTAATCATTTTATTTTTTTTGATGAGTATTTAAAATAATTTTAAATTTAAACTTCTTTATATTTAATTATTAAAAAACTATTATAATTACATTATTGTAAAATATGTTAAAAACGATTAAATTTTTTCTAAAAGAATTTTTTATAGTGTTTTCAAAACTAAAAGAATTTATAAAATTGTTTTTACTTTAAAAAAACTGAAGAATGTTTTTAGCATTTTAATGTTTTAAATTTTACATTATTTTCTATAATTTTTAAATTATCTTTATAATATAATAAATAATAATTCAATTTTTATAATGATCAATAACATTATAATACTATTTAAAAACCTCTTCAACATGTAAAATAAAAGAATAAATTATTAAAAATATTAATCAATAAAATTTTAAATTATTATGTCATTTCCGTCTGGAGGAAATAAAAAAAATTTAAAAATAAAAAATATTTCTTTTATGTCTCCAATCACTCGTACAAAAATAAACATATCCAATTTAATTGCTGAAACACAAAGAATTATAACAAATTCAAATAAATATTCTCAAATTCAAAAATCAGAAATTAATTCTCCAAAAGATGAAAATAACTTAAATAAAGAAAACCAATATATATCAGATTTATATAGAAGTTTTTCTCCAAATAGTCCAAATATAGTTTCTCCTTCAACCAAAGAAAATGAAAAAAATATAACAAAAAAAAATATAACAAATACAAAACAAAATGTTAAAATTAAAAAAGCTTCTCCTTCTCCTTCTGCAATGTTAACTAAATTTGCAAGTTTTGCCAAAAAATTAAATAATAATAAAAATTTAAATTACTCATATATTGGAAAAAACAATATTAATGATAAAAGAAATTATAAATCAAATGTAAATATTAGAAATAATAAAAAATCAAGTTTAACAAATACTAATAGTTTAACTAATATTAATAATAATAGTAATAATGAGAATCAATTATTAAATAGTAAATTTTTTTTAAACCAAACTCAAAATTTTAATAATGAACAATATAAAAACAAAACAGATTATAAAAAAATTGAAGGAAGAAATTTTTCAAATGAAAATTTTGATAATAATTTTAGTTTTCCTATAAGTCCAAAATCAAATATTAATATTATCCAACAAATATATAAAAGAGAAGATAAAAGTCAATCAGGAAATAGAAAAATTAAAAATAATAATTTGAAAAACAATATTCAAAATCAAAGTCAAAGTGAAAATTATCAAAATATAACTACAACAAATCAAAGTACAATAAAAAAAATAATTATTAATTCAAGGAATTCAAGTTTAAATGAAGCTAATTTTTATAATAAAAATAAAAGTGAAAATTTTAATAATATTATGAATACATTAAATATTGATTCTCCTGAAGAACTTCATTTTTTTTATATTAATATTTTACAAAATGGAAAAGAATTAGAAAGTAAATTTGAAATAACAAATTCAATTAATCCTTAATTATTGCACAAGATATTTAAATAAAAACTTATAATATTTTTTTGTAAGTAAATTAAAATATAAAAGCTTTTATACATTATAGTAAAAATAATATAATTTTTAAATTATATTTAAATTGGAAGATATTATAATATAAAAAAAATTTATTGAGAAACAATTTATTTTCAAAAAAAATTTAAATAAAAATAAATTTAAACCAAAATAATTTTATATTTCCGCTTTATTATTATTATTTTGTTCGAATAAATATTTTAAAAATTCTTCATCTAATTTAGTATTAGAATAAAAAGGATGAACTAATAACATATTAATTGTTAAAGATTTTCTAACAGCATTTTCATTAGCAACTTCAACTTTATCATTATCATCATAATAATGAGTCATAACAGTTGTTTTATCTCTATTATTTTCATTTTCTAAATTTTCAACTTCACTCTTTTTTTTTTGAGCAGGAGTTTCTTCATTAGTTATTATATTGTTTCTATTATCTTCTTTTATTTTTCTACTTTTTATAGCTTCTTTATAAAAATTTTTTTTTTCATAAAATTCATCAAAAATTACTTTCGCTTTATAAGGACTAATTAAACATTCTAATATAATACATATAACTATATCACTTTCTAAATATTTAGAAAGTATTTGTTCTATTTTATTAAGATTATCAAATACAAATTGCATTTTAGAAAATTCTTCTAAATCAATACTATTCTTATTTAATTCATCAATTAAATCTTTTAATTCTCTTTTTTTTAAAGATAATAAATTTAATAATATCATTCCATAAAAATAAAGTAATTTCGCTTCAATTATTTGATGACTTTCCATAATACTTTTTCTTTTTGGTCCAAATTTTATTCCTTGAATATATAATCTATATTTTGTTTTATCATAATATAAATTATCTGTTGTAATAGGAAATTTAAATGATTGAGTACATTTATTTAATAAATCTCTAAATAAACATAATATTTCTTTAGCAATATATTTAAAGAAAAAGCTTGTTTCAGCAAGTTCTATTTCAAGATTTAAAAAAAATGGAACTAATTTAACTCCTTCTTCAATATGTTCATAAAAATAATATTGAAAATCATCATTTGAAATATCATCAAAACCTAAAAATTTTTGAAAATATTTTGATAAAATTAATTCTCTTCCTGCTTCACATTGAAAAAAGAAATTTTCTAAAATTTCTTTATCATAATATGAATTTGGAATTTTATAACATAAAATTGAAATATTTCTTTCTGAACATAATACTTCTTCACATGTAATTTCTTTTAATTGTTTTTGTTTTAATTCTAAATTTTCTGGCATATTAAAATTCCCTTTAATATGAAATTTTTTTACTCTAATTAATTCATATTCATATAAAATTTTTTCTTGGTATTTAAATTGATAATCTTCAGGATCATCAAAAATTACATCTAATTCTTTAAAAAAATCTTCTGATTGATTTTCCATTGTTTGATAAATTTTTTCCCACAAAAATTTTTGAATGTCATCATGAATATTTGAAATTATAAAATGTGATTTATTAAAATTTAAAATTGATTTATCTAAATTATCATTATTTTTTATTAAGGAAGATAATATTTGAACTACATCATTATTTGTTATTTCATTATTTGATGAACGTAAAAATAATAAAAATCTATTTATATTATTTAAAATTTCATTATGATTTTCAATTTTATGTTCAATTAAATTTTCAAGATCCAATTTATATATTTCTTTTATATAATTTTTTAAATTTTCAAAAGTGATTGGAAAATTTTTTATATGTTTATCAAAAAGTTTTTTATCGTGTTCTATAATAATTTTTCTTTCTAACAGTTTTTCGGTAAAATCATCAAATTCTTGTTGATCTTTTATTACATTATCAGTTACTTTTGTCTTTGCTTTGAATACTTCTTCTAATTTAAATAACATTTTTATATGAAACTAATAATTAAAAATAATAATAATTTAATATTCATTATTTTTAAATTGAAAAAGAAATTAAAAGTGTATTTTTCTAAAAAATAAAAATAAATTGTTTTTTACTTCTTTAAAAAATCTATTAAATATATAAAGAAAAAATTTGAAGGAGAAAAATTTTTATATATATTATCCAATAGTAAGATATAAATAGTCAAAGCAATAATAGAATTAAGATGAATATAAAAAAATTAATTGTTATTTCATAATATAATATTTTTATAATTCTTTTTATAAAAAAGAGGACCTATTTATATATTTTAATCATAAATATATTAAAAAAAAATACTAATCTTCAAGATCAGTTGTAATTTTAGAAAATATTTCTTTTTTTAATTTCTTTATTTCATGTCTTACATCATTATTATTATTATTAGTAATTAACTTTAAAATTGGTATTAATTGTTTTAATTTACAATCATTTTTATCTTCTCCATCGAAATTTTTGATAAAAATTCCATTTTCTTTTTGTAACTTAAAATTTTGAGGCATATTATCAACAATAATTACTTTTGATAAATCCCTTCCTAATTTACTTAAATCTTTAATTAAGACATTTTCCATTAAAATTGTATGTTGTCTATATAATCTTTTATCGAAAAAATTTTTCTTTTGTTCAATAATATCTAAAATTGGATCAGCATAATCTTGAGTTCCTGCAGTAAATATTATTAATTCAAAGATTTTACTCATTTCATTCAAAAAATTATATAAATTTGGTCTTGGTTTTAATATTCCTCTTCCTAAATTATCATATTTAAAATTAATTAAAGTATCATCTAAATCTAATACTAAAGTAAAATGTTTTTCATTTGATATTTTATTATTTAAATAAGGTATTGTTATATTGTTATTTGGATTTTTTTCTGGTATTATAAAAGATAAAGTCTCTCCTGTTTTACAATAATCTTGATTTATTCTTTTTTTGAAATATTCATTTAATTCTTTTGGAGTAATTTCTTGTATTTTATTAAAATAAAAACATAATGATGATATGTCTATTTTATTTTCGTAATTATTTTCATATTGATTTATAATATTTTTCACAATTGAATTTATGGAAAAATTACCTTTTCCTAATAAAATCATATGCTCATTTGGATTTATTGAATTATTTAATTTTGAAGAAATTATATATTGTAATTTATTTACCCAAATATTATTGTTTGATATTTTTCCTTTAATTATACATAAAATATAATGACATATTATTAAAAAATTTTGATGAACTTCATTAATTAAGTTTATTAATAAAAATAATATAGATTGATTTAATGATAAATCTTTTAAAATTTCATAAATTAAAAAAATAGAAAGTAATTCTAAAATTGAAGTTTCATGAGCTGTTTGGAAATTAATTTTATTTTCTTCATTTTTAAAAAATTGTTCAAAATTTCCTCCAAATGAAGTATAAATATAAAAATTCCACCATTCAATACATAATTTATTATATTGTTTATTTTCATGAAAAGAATTTAATATATAATATAGTTTTTCTTCTAAAACTATTAAATCTTCTAATTCAACAATAATATTTTCTTTTTTATTAATATTTCTAGATTCTTTGATAAAATATATATTTTTTTTTAAATTTGGAGTACAAGGATTTGAATTAAGTATATTATTACAATTAGGAGGAATATTTTCAATTTCTGAAATTAAATTTTTGTTTGAAAAAGTTTCAATTGTATTATGCAGATTATTATTGTCATTATTTATTAAAGATTGAACTGATTGGGTATTGGAATTAAATAATAAATTATTATCTGTAAATTTAAGTTTTGGTACATATTTTTTATTTTTGGGATTTAAAGAATTAAAAGTAGAAAGAGTAGGATTACTATTTTTAATATTACTATTTCTTCTGAAAACATTATTATTTTTAAGAGATTTTGGAGAAAAAATAGAAATATTCGAATTATTTAAATTTGAAATATGAGTGAGAATTGAACGTGAAGATAAAGTATTTAATTTATCAAATCCATTTATAACTTCTTCATTTAATTTCATATTTTTAATATTAGGATTATTTAAATTATTATCATTTAATGTATTATTAACTGATAATGAAGTTGAAGATGTTATTGTTTTAAAATCACAATTATCATCAGTTGATTCTTTAGAATAGAAATATTTATTTTTAACTTTTTTACCTCCTAAATTTCTTGTTAAAAATAAAAAATTTTTAATAGATTGAACTCCACAATCATTCTTAATTAAATTATCATCTTCTGATAAAAAACTAGGTCTTCCTTTATAAGATTTATTTTTTAAATTATTATTTTCTTTTATCTGAGAATTTAAATTTGAATCATTAGATAAATTTGAAATATTTAAAGATTTATTTATACTATTATTAATGTTATTATTATTTTCATTATAATCTGAAATTAAAGTTTCAATCATTTTATTTTCTTTTTTATTTTCTTTTGAAATATTTCCTTTACCTTGTTTTAATAATGAAGACATTAATGTATTAACGGATTTACTTCTTTCTTTATTTGGTAATATATCTGAATAGATTAAATTTGAATTTTGTTTATTTTGATTTTTTGAATTCTTTTGATTCCATATTGTTTTATTTATAAGATTACTTTTTGATATTTTTTGGGCTAAAGATAAAAATTCATTTTTATCAAGGAAATTTAAGCCAGGCCTCATTTTTTATTTTTAAATTTATTTTAGTTAATTTTCATTTAAATTTTACTTTTCATAAATTTTATTTAATTATTATTAAATAAAATTAAGTTTTTAATTTATTATCTATGGATTTGAAATTATTTTAATAAATTATATCTTTTTAAATAAATATTTCAATTAATTAGTTTTATAAATTACTATAGAAATTTTTTGGCTTTACATTTTTCACTCATTTTTCAATTTAAAAAAAATCAAATCATAAAAAATAATTGATTTTTTTGTCAAAAATCAAATTGTTTTTAATCAATTATAAATAATCAGTTACAATTTTTCATATATTTGTAAAAATATTATACCAATTCAAACTAAATGAGAAAATGTTCCATAATCTTTTAAGATAAAATATAATATTTATCTTAATAATTAAAAATATCTTTTTCTTTGAATTTTGCTTATCACAAATTTTTTGTTGAAAAAATATAATTAAATAAAAATAATGTCAAATTATGGTTCTTTACTCAATTATGATGCTTCAAAAAATACAAAACCATCAAAAAGAGAATTATATCAAATGAAATTAAAAGAAAGAGAGATTTTCAATAATAATTTTTTTGAAAATTTTAAAGATATAGGTGGAGGTTCTCCATTAAGAAATAAAGATGGAACAGTCCAAACAACAAGAATTTCTATGCTTAATGAAAAATATGAAGATATTATAAATAATCAAAAATATAATTATGCTAATTCACAAAATATTAATAATAATTTAAATCAACTAAATTTTAATTTTAATAATGATTTTCAAACTTTTCAAAATCAAATGTATAAACAAATGCCAAATTACCAAAATCAAATAATAAATCAAAATCCTTATAATTTAAATTATTTTAATCAAAATTATTCTAATAATAATTTCAGAAATTATAATATGAATAATTTTCAAAATTCTAGTCAAAATTTATATTTAAATAATTATAATAATTTTCCTAGAAATGATTATCAAAATAATTATAATCAGAATAACTACGGAAATAATATCAATTATATGAATAATAATAATTATCAAAGAAAAATACATAGTAGTAATAACAATTACAATCATAATATTTTTGGATTAGGAAAAGTTAATAACTACCAAAATAACTTAAATTTACGAAGTAATAATAATCAAAAAAATTTAAATGATTTTAATAACTTAAATCACAATAATAATTATAAAACTTATTTTAACAATAATTCTAACTTTAATAGTTTTATATCTAATAATAATAGTAACAAATATAATCCATATTATTTGGCAAATAATAATAACAATTTTATAGATGATAATTTTCATTTTTCTCAAAATCAAAATCCAAATCAGAATATTATGCAAAATGTAAATTTAAATAATAATATGAATAATAATTATCAACAAAATTTATATTCAAATTATCCAAATGTTTTTCCACAAAATCAAAATGAAGTTAAAATAATACCTCAAGATAATTTTGATAAGAATAAAATAAATGATCAAAAAAAATTATTAAGAGATGAATGGATGAAAGAAATTGAAGAAAAAAAAATAAAGAAAGAACAAGAAAAAAAAAGACAAATTGAATTAGATAGAATTGCAGATGAAAAATGGAAAAAAGAAGTTGAAGAAGAAAAGTTAAAAGAAAAAATTGAAAAACAAAAAAAAATGGAAAAATTTCAAGATTTTCAAAAAGAGAATGAATCACTAGTTGAAAATAAAAAAAGAAAACCTTTGAATCTTAATTATTATGATAAGATATAAAAATTATAATTAAATTTTTTTAAATATAATTTTTTATAAATTTTTTATTTAAATATGAAAATTAGAATTGAATATATTTTTTTAAAGAAATGTATTTTTCTATTTTTAATAAATCATTTCTTTAAATTTATTTATTCAATTAAAATATTAAAATTAGAATTCGAAAGAAATTTAACAAATTCATTAACAGAAGAAAATATAATGTCAAATTTATATAATAATGATATATACACATATATAACATTTGGTTCAAATTCTGAAAAAATTCCAATATCTTTTAAAATGAATTCATTTCCTTTTTATATAATAACATCTCAAACAATTCAATCAAAAAATCCCTTTTATCATAATGAAAAAAGTACTTCTTTTTTTAATGATACAAGTGATAAAAAAACAAATTATACTGATCAAGATTTTATTATTGGTAATCATGCTACAGAAACTATTTCTTTAAATGAAGATAATAATTTTATAAATTTACAAAAATTTACATTAATATCTACTACAAAATTAAATAATCAAACTATTATAAATGAAGCAGGATCTATAGGATTAAATATAATAAATTCAAATTCAAATTTAGATGATACTAATTTTATTTCACAATTAAAAAGTAAAAAATTAATAGATTCTTATCCTTTTACTTTTAAATATTATAATTTAAAAAAAGAAAAAGGAGAATTTATTTTAGGAGCTTTACCTGATGAATATGATAAAGAATATAATTCTAGTAAATATAAATTTTCAATGGTTGATTTTTATTTAGATAAACCAATTTGGGGTTTAAATTTCGATAAAATAATTTATATAAATCAATTAAATAATTTTCATTATTTATGTTATTTTAGAATTGAAATTGGATTAATTATTGGTCCAAGTTCTCTAAAAAAAATGATTAAAGAAAGGTTTTTTGATGGAAAAAAATGTTATGAAGAAAGTTTTAAAAGTGAAGATAATAATGAATTTAATTATTTTTTTTGTGATTCAAGTGTTTCTATTTCAAAATTTGGAAAGATAATTTTCTATAATAAAATGTTAGATATGAATTTTACTTTAGATTATAAAGATTTATTTTATAATTTTAAAAAGAAGAATTATTTTTTAATAGTTTTTCCTAGCGGAGATAAATTATCTTATAATTGGATATTTGGGAGCCCATTTTTAAGGAAATACCAAATGATTTTTGATAAAGATAAAAAAATTATTTCTACTTATGAATCAAATAATTCCTTTAAATTTTCATTTATTATTGTAATTATTATTGTATTATTAATAACAATAATAACTCTTCTTATTTATATTCTATTTTATTTAATTAAGAAAAGAAGGAAATTACGAAAAAACGAAATAGAAGATAACTATGAATATTTCCCAGAATAAAAAATTTTTTAAATATAAAAAAAACTTAATTAAAATAAAAAAAAAATATAAAATAAAAAAATACAAAAAAAAAAAAGAAAAAAAAAAAATAAAAAAAAAAATTCTTAAATAAAATTAAAATTCTTAAATAAAAATTATATTTAAGAGTAAGCAGTTTTAGTCATAATAGTATAAAAATCTTCAAAATTAAGTTGATTACCATCACCAGCAGTTTCCATAACCATTTGAATTTCTTCATCAGTTAAATCTTCTCCTTGTTCATCGCAAATTTTTCTAAGAACTTCAGGAGTAATAGTTCCAGTATCAGAATCAACAGTATATTCATTATAAACTCTTTGAATTCCTTCTCTTGAATTTTTATCTCCTAATTCTTCATCAAAAGATTCTAAAAATTCTTTATAATTGACTCCTCCATTTTTTGAATTTTCAGGTGTATCTAATTCAACAATTATTTTATATACTACAGGATTTTTTTCTTCATAATTCAATTTATCCATTGTTTCTCTTACAAATGTTGGATCTATTTTACCTGTTCCATCAAAATCAAAAAGTTGAAATGCTTCTTGTATTTTTTCTACATCATCATCTGATATTTGAAGCTTTGGTTTTCTTCTTGATGATGATGTTGTTGTTGTTTTTGTTGTTGTTTTTACTACTTGACGTTGATTTCTACGCATATTTTTTTTTTATTTTTTATATGAAATTTTTTTATTTTTTTAGGATTTTTTTTGATTTTTTTTTTAATATTTATTTTATAAAATTATAACTTTTGAATTTTTATTTTATTTTTCTTTTTATTATATAATAAAATAATATATTTTAATAATGGGAAATGAAAAATCTTGGTTTCAAAATGCTAGAATTTATCATATTTTTACTGATCGTTTTGCAGGAGTAAAAAAAGATTATACTGAAGAAGAAATTCAAAAGAGTTTTTTATATGGAAATTTAAGAGATGCTTTAGATAAAATAGATTATATTAAATCATTAAATTTTAATATGATATGGATAAGCCCTTTTTTTGTTAATCAACCTAATGGATTTCATGGATATCATTCTATTAATTTTAATCATGTTGATCCTAGAATTGCTTTTGGTGAAAATTCTCCTGATAAAGAAACTGGAAATCCATTAAATGAAGATGATTTAAATTATATGACTAATTCAGATAAATTTTTAAAGTATTTTATTGAAGAATGTCATAAAAAAGAAATTAAAGTTTTAATGGATTTTGTTCCTAATCATGTTTTTAAAACTCATCCTTTTTTTCAAGAAGCTTTAAAAGAGAAAAATTCAAAATATAGAAATTGGTTTTATTTTCAAAATCAAGAATCAAATGAAAATAATGATGATAAATATCTTAGTTTTTTAAATTTTAATATTTTAAAAAATTTAAATTTAGAAAATGAAGAATGTTCAACATATATGATAAATGTATTAAATAAATTTTTAAATTTTGGTATTGATGCAATAAGAATTGATCATTGTACAGGACCTTCATTAAATTTTTTAAAAAAAATAAAAGAAAGTATTTCAAAAAAATTTCCTAAAGTTCCTATTATTGGAGAATGTTTACCAATTGGAATATCAAAATTTTATGATACAATTCATTCAGTTCCTAAAGAATATTTAGAAAAAGTTGAAAAATTTGATATGAATAATATTCAAGATTTAGATGAAATATTTAATTTTTATAAAGAAGTTTTTGATGGACTTATTGATTTCTCTTTTCAACATATTGTTGGTTGGTTTGGTGAAGGAAAAATTTCTGAAGAAAAATGTTTGGAATTAATTAATGAACATTATAAGAGATTTGATAATAATTATGTTTTAATTAAAAATATAGATTCTCATGATTCAGATAGAATTTTATTTAAATGTAATAATGATATTCAAAAATTTAAGAAATGTGTAAATTTACTTTTTAAAAAATATGAAGGAAGAAATGACCCTTTAATTTGGTATTATGGAACTGAAGATTATATGAGTCAAGATAAAACTATATTTTCTGAATTAGGAGGTGATTATAGATGTAGAATGCCAATGAAATTTAAATATGGAATTATGAATGAATTATTAAAAGAAAATATATAAAAAATGAATTTTTTATTTAATTTGAAGAATTAAATTAAAATCTATTATTTAATCTATCATTATAATAAAATAAAAATTTTTTTATATTTTCTTTCCAAAACTTAATTTAAAATTATATTAAAAAATATAAGAATAATTTTAATTTTTTAAATTTTAATGATGTTAATTTTTTTTATTATTTTTGAAATAAAATTTTTTTGATTTAAAAGATTTTGAAGTTAATCAAAATTTTAAGTAAATTTAAATTTTTTGCCTTTTTAATTTAAAGTTAATGTTTTATGTAAATTATATTTTATTTAAATAAATTTTGATTTTCTTTATTGGCTTTATTTTTTTAATTAATTATAAAAAGAAAAAAAATTATTTTCATTTATAAATATTTGGGAATTTGTCCAAAAAATATAAATATTTATTGTAAAGAAGAGATATTTATACAATTGAAAAAAAAATTAAAAATGGAAAATTCATCATATGATAAAATAAATAATATTATTGAAACAATAAAAACCACAAATAGAGAAATAAATGATATTATTTCTAATGTTTCAAATTTTAAAAATGAAATAAGTCAAAAAATTTCTGAAACTGAATCAGAAATTAATAATCAAAAAACAGAAATGAATGAATTATTAGAAAATATTAAATTAGGAAAATTTGACCAACAAAAAAAATTTGATGAATTAATTTCTAATTCAGATAGTTTTACAAAAATAAATTCATTATCAGAATATTTAAATGAAAAAATTAATCTTTTAAAAAAAATAAAAGATATTCTTTTTCTTTCTGAAAATAGTTTTAATACTGAAATTTTAAAAGAACCAATTTATATTTCTTCTTATAATAATAATAATAATAATAATAATATTAATAATAATAATAATAATAATAATAATATTAATAATAATAATAATAATAATAATAATCATACTAATAATAATAATAATAATAATAATAATATGAATACAAATCAAATAAAGCAAAATTCTAACGCTCAAAATTTTATATATTACCCACAATTTAATAATTATTATTATTTTTCTTATATGTTTCCTCAAAATGCCTTTACTTATAATAATAATATTAATAATAACAAAGAAGAAAAAACTAGAAAAAATAATAATAAAAAACAATTTAAAGATAAATTTGAAAAAATTTTCTTAACAATAAATTTAGAGCAAATAATAAAAGGAATTGACACTAGAACAACAATAATGATAAGACATATTCCAAATAAATATTCTTCAGAAGATTTATTAAATGAAATTGATTATGTATGTAAAGGAAAATATGATTTTTTTTATTTACCTTTAGACCCAGAAAATAATTGTAATTTAGGTTATTCTTTTATTAATTTTATAGATCCATTACATATAATTTACTTTTATCATTTATTTAAATCTAGAAAATGGAATTATTATAAATCTCATAAAGAATGTGATTTATCTTTTGCTAAATTTCAAGGAAAAGTTGAATTAACAGCACATTTAGAAAAAAATATTAATAAAATGGAAGATAAAAAAAAATTACCAATGTTATTTGAAGTTAGAAATCCTCCTCCAAAAATTGATTTACCAAAAGAGTATTATAATATTATTAAATCTTCAAGACCTGAACTTATTGAAAAAATAAATTTTATAGAATAGAATGAATTGCTTATAATAATGTAAATAAGATTGAATTATGTTTAATTTTTTAAAAATTAGATATATGAAGGACATTTTTTTTTTATCCAAAACAGTTTGTTTATTTAATTATAATCAAATAAATAATAATTATTTGGAATTTTAAAAAAATCAATTTTTTATTATAAAATTATTTTCAGAATCAAAATGATAAAACTTTATAAAGATTTGAGCTAAAATTTTATTTAAAAAAATTGAGATTTCATTAATATATTTACCATCATTTTTAACTCCAATGCCGTTTAATCTATTATTTAATTCATTTATAATATCTTTGTTTAAAAAAGAAGAAAGTATTTCATCAAAATAATCATTTTTGAAAAGTTCTGATATTATTTTTTCATTAACAAAACCCTTTTGTTTAGCAAATTCCATTTTAATTTTTTCTTCAAAATTTATTATTTCTTCCAATTTAGAATTTACTATTTCAGTAATTTCATTTTTATCTTTAGTTATAGTAGGATAATTTTTAATCAAGGAAAGGGACATACAAATATTCATAAGTTCTTTATTTTGGATAGCCTCTTTATATTGTATTATTGATTGAATTATTGATGGTATTTTTATTTGAGTAATGAATTTCTCATTAATTAAAATTTTAAGCCATTTTACTTTTGTTAAAAAAAAATATAGATTAAAATTATTTGATATAATTTGATTATTGAAATTAAGAATAGAATTATTATTATCTACATTTAATTGTAATATTTTTGAATAATATGTTTTAAAATTTTTCTTTGAATCTATTATTAAATGTATCCAATAAACAAAAGAATCAAATATTTTTTGTTTACAATTATTTTTAAAAGTAAACATACAATTTTTTCCTTTGTTAAGATCATATAAGATAAGTTTCAATATATTTGGATTTTCAATATTTATAAAATTATCCTCGGTTTCACTTATTTTATTTTTTTCCTCATAAATATCTAGAAGAGCATATTTTTTTTTTTCATCAATTATAAAAAATTCATAAGATAATGAAACATTACATTTAATTCCAAATTTTTTTTTTTCTACATTATAAATTAATAATGATACATTCTTCATATAAGGTTCATTTACTTGTCTGATAATTTTTAGATTTTGCTTTTTTATTTCTTTTTCTTCATTATTACTAATTTTTGTTTCTTTTTTAATAATATAATAAAACTTTAATTCTCTATTTAAACCAAGTAATTTCTTTGGTTTTGCTTTTTTAGATAATTTCAATTCAAAATTATTATTTTTAATGTCAAATATCATAAAATGAAAATTGTTTTCAAAATCATTCCCACAATATTTAAAAGCAAATTCTCTAAATAACATATTATTTAATATATCTTCACAAGATGTTTCATTTCCTATTGGAAAAAAAATACTTTTATCATCATTAAAATTTTGCCTATTAATACAAAAATGAATCTTTCTTTCCTCATTTTTATTAATTTCTTCTTTATTACCAAAATTTTTTAACATTTTAATAAATTTATACAAAAAAAAATTAAAAAAATATTCTAATATAAAATAATATCTAAATCACTTTGGTCACTTTTTTTTTCAATATTTTTTTTCTTTAATTGTTTTACAATATGAGGAGGAGGAATTGGATTATTATATAAATGTTTTCCAGTTACTATAAATTGATTCATTCTTTTAGTTATTCTTATTTTTTCTTTTAGAAGACTATTTTCATATTTTAATTTTTCTTCTATATATTTTTCATATCTATGTTCTGATTTTAAATTTTCTGTTATTATTTTAAAAGTTTTATTATCTTCTACTTCTAAGTTATCTATTTCAAATATAAAATAATTTACTTTTTCTTCTAATTTTTTTAATTCTAAATTTATATTCTTTATATCATCATTTATTCTATTTTCTAAAGGTTTTCTTTCACTTTGATTTTGAATTAAAACTTTACATAATTCAGTAAATAATTTTGAATAATAATATTCATCATCTCTTTTAATTTTATCTTCATTGTATTCATTCAATTGATAATTTAATTTATCATATTCTTTTTTTGTAATTTGATAATCTTTTTCTAAATAGTTAATTTTTACTTTCAAATTTTTAAATAAATTTTCATAAAATATTTTATCAGTTTTCATTTCAATTAAATATTCTTGATTTTTATTTAAAGTTTTAATAATATTTTGTTCCATAATTCCAAACATAATCATAATATTTTCAGGATCATTTAAAAGATTTTCAATATTATTATCATTTTCTTCTATTAAAGACTTTAATTCTCTTAATATTAAATTACTATAATCTTCAAGAGCTTCTTCTCTATTATTTTTTATATGAATTCCATTTCCTAAAGTACAATGTAAAATAGATGAATTTCCTCCTATTAATTTATGAGTAAAAATTGCATATTTTTTCATGTTTATTATTTGTCTTATGTATTTTTCAACTAAATCTAATAAAATTCCATTTTCTTGAAGAAATTTTTTTTTAGTATCATATATTTTTTTATTTTCTATCACTAAATAATTTAAAATTTGTTCTTTTTGTTTTGAATTTTCATTTACTCTATCTTTAAAATCTTCAAAAATTTCTAAATCTTTATTAAAATCATTTATTTTATTATTTAAAGCTTCAAATTTCTCATTTTCTAATTCTGAGATTTTTTTTCTTTCTTTTTTTAACATTGATGTTAAAAAATTACTAATACTGAATTTTTTATATTTCTCAGAAAAAATATTTTTATTATTTATTATATCTCTTGAAATTTTCCTAATATTTTCTTGATTTTTTAAATGTTTTAAAATATGAAAAGCATCAAAAACATTATTTAATTCTCTAAAATTATAATATTTATTTTCTCCCCAATTTAAATTATTAATATTAGGAGCTGAAGAAGTAGATTTTTTTTTTAATTTAGTTAATAATTCATGATTAGATTTATGTTGATTTCCATATAAATTTAATTTATTTATTCTTTCCCAAGGTTTCATATTATATATTACTCTTAATTTTTGTAATTTATTCATTCTATATATTTGATTCATTGCAAAAGAAGAATCATCAGTTATTCCTGTCATAAAAGTATTTTCTTTTGAAGAACTTTTTGTTGAAAGAAATGGTATTTTTGTTTCAGAAACTGATTTAGATAAATGTTTTTTCATTTATTTATTTTTTCAAATTTTTAATATTTTGTCAAATCCTATTTAATTATTTTTTATTATAAAAAATTATAAATATATTTATATATGAAACTCTTAAAGATAGAAACATAAAAAAATTCAAAAAAAAAAATCAATTGAAAAGATTGATGATAGAGGATTTTTATAAAATAAATTGTTTCAATATTTTTAAAACAATTTTCGAAAAAACCAATTTAAAGTAAATTGAATAAAATTTTATTTATAAATAATAATATATCTAAAGGCTAATCAAATAATGAAGGTAAAAATAATGAAATTGGAGAAAAAAAAAAATGAATAACAAGAAAAAAGAATAATTTCTAAAATTCGAAAATATAATATAAATTCCAGTTTAAAGGTAGGCTCAAAAATTCTGACTAAAAAATAGATTTTCAGAGTTATTAGCATATATTTTCCAAATATTTTGTTATTTCCCATATTTTAACATTAACTAAATTTAAATTTCTTTAATATAAAAAATCAGCAAAATTATTTTGTGAATGAAAGAAATTCCAAATTAAAAATTAAAATAATTATATATTTTTGAAATATATGACAATAATTTAAAAATGTATTTTTTACTGAAAATATTTTTTTCCATCTTAAATTCAATAAATAAAAATGAAGAAAAAGAAAATTAAATTAATATCATTAGTTGAAAAATGTGAATAAATGAATAATATTAAATTAAATTTTTTACCATATTCAATTTTTAATTGTATTTATGATATAAATCAATATATTTAAAAAAGGTGATTTAGATAGTTGTTTATAAATTTTAAAAAATGGAAAAGTTATTTCTAAAATTGAAGGTGATTGTTATTCGATTTATTAAAACTAAATATTTTTTTGTGAAAATACAATTTTATTTGAAATTACTAGATCTTTTCTTATAATGCAAAAATAAAGTTAATTCTTATAAAATTACTAATAATTTGCTAATAGAAACTTTTGAGAATGTTTCTTTAATTAATAATCTCAACTTTTTTCTTTTATATTTAAATCATTATGATAATGTGATTTTTAAATATCTAAATTTAAACAATTATTTCAGAATATATTTCTATAAATTTAAACAAATTATATAAACATTATTTTCTCTCTAAAGAATAAGAAGATGTTATTTTAATTCAATTATTTCTAAAATATATATTTTATAAATTAATTAAAATTGGTTTTAATTCTTTATGTAAATATTTTAAATATAAATTTTGGATTAATATTATAGACTTCCATAGAACTTATCTTTAATTATTTAATATATTTATTTTAATTTATTTTCTGATTTGAAAAGAATAAAATGGGTAAATTTAAATTTCCAATCGAATTAAATATTAATATTAAACATTGTTTTTTAATTATAACTATTTTATGTAGTTATATAATTTATGATTATACATCTTGTTTGAATGTATATACAGGAGATTTCGGACATTTAATTTCATCAATTCTTTCTTTAATTTTATTATTTATTACAAATCAATCAAGTGAAGGAGAAAAAGACATTCAACTTTCAAAATTCAAACAACCAAATCAATTTCTTTCAAATAGGTTTAAACCCAAAAACTATCCAAATTTAAAATCTAAAAAACAAATATTTTTTAATTATATTATAATTTTTCTTACTTATTCTTTTTTAGAATCACTAGTCTTTTTTATTAGATATAATCAAGGAAATATCTATTTAATTTATCAAATGTATTCTATTCTTCCTATGATAATTGTTGATTATTTTGTATTTAAAAATAAAATTTTTTTACATCATTTTATCTCTGTAATATTTTTTTTTATTTTTAATTCTTTTCATAAAAATTATAAAATTCGTGTTATTTATTATCCAAAAAAAATTTTATGTCTAACTTATTATTTTACAGAAGGATTAGTTTTATTTTTAATGAAATATATGATGCAAAATCAATATGTAAGTCCTTTTATAATTTCCTTTACTAGAACATTTGTTTTACTTTTAAAAACAATTATTCAATATATATGTCAAAAATATAATATATATGATGTTAATCTTCATCCTAAGGTAGAAATAAGTGATAATTTTTTTGAATTTATAAAACAAGATTATGTTATACAATTTTTAGTATTTATTAGTCATTGTGTTTTTCATATTTTTAATACTTTATTAATTTATTATTTTTCTCCATTTTATTTTATAATTTCTATTGAAGTAGGAGGAATGTTTAATATTGATGATATACAATCTAATCTTCAATTCATTGGAAGTTCTATTTCAATTTTGATTTTTTGTGAAATTATTATTCTCAATTTTTGTGGAATGGGAATAAATACAAAAAAAAATATAAGTGAAAGAGGAAAATTAAATGCAAATATTGAGATAGAAAGTTTAGAAATTGAAGGAAATAACAATACTTCAATTTTAGATTAAATTATTTTATTTTTAATTTTAAATTTAATAGGTTTTGAATAAAACAAATATTTTTATCTAATTAAGAAAATAAATTTTTTATTTTTATATAAATTCTTTGATATTGATATTTATTTTAAAATATTTTTACAAAAGTTGTACTTGTATTTTAAATAAATCAAAAAAATAATAAATTATTAAATTATATTCAATTGTTTAATTGTTTATTTCATTTACTTCAATTGAAAAACAATCTGTGAAATTTTTAATGTTTATATTTTGATACAAATACTTTTTTATGATAACAAGAAAGAATGTGAAAAATAATAATAATATATTCTTTCAATTTATTATCTTTAAATTGAATCAATTCTCATAAATTATCATTGTTTTTTAAGAATTCTATTTTTTTTTTGATCTAACATTAAAACAATAAAGTGCTTAATAAATGAAATATAATTATAATTTAAGTGTTTAATTATAAATTGTTTTTATATTTTTTTAAAATTAGATAAAAAATGAAAAATAAATTTTTAAAGTTTAAACAAGATTACTATAGAAATATTAATCATATGATGAATAAATTAAATTTAGAAATTGATAAAAAATATAATGATAATGAAGAAGATAATTTAGAAGACAATAATAATAAAAAAAAAGAAATTCAAAAATGTCAAATATGTAAACAAAATGATTTTAAATATATTTGTCCTAAATGTAAAATATTTTATTGTTCTCTTGATTGTTATAAAAATCACAATAAGAATTGTACTGAAGAATTTTATAAAAATAATGTAATTGAAGAATTAAAAAGTACAAAAATAAATGAAGATGAAGGAAAAAAATTTAGATATATTTTAAAATCTTATTATGATAATATTAATAAATCAATAGGAGAATATAATTTTGAAAATAATGAATTAGAAAATAAAAAAAAAGAAAGATATGAACAATTTTTAAAAAAAATGGAAGATGGAACTTTTGATGAAAATAAAGATTTTACTCCTGAAGATTGGAAAGATTTTAAGCAATTCATAAATTCTGCAAATGATGAAAAAATTGGTAAATTATATAAACCTTTTTGGTTTAGAAATCCATGTTCTTTAGATATAATTGATTTAAGTGATCTAAAAAAATATAATGAAAAAGATAAACAAACTTTATTGAATTTAAATTTAAATTTATTTAAAGAATATTTTGATAATAGAAATAATAATAATGAAGAAGAAGAAGAAATTGAAGATTCAAATACTATAAAATTAAATGGTGAAGAAGTTGATATTTCTGAAGAAATAATTAATAAAAGTATTATTTTAAAATATGAAAATATTCAATTATTAAAAAAATTAACTTCAATAAATCCTAATTCAAAAAATATTTATCAATTAATTCTTATTTTATGTTCAATAATTTATATTTATAGATTATTTAATGGAGATTTTGAGGGAAATAATAATGAAGAAGATATTGATATTTTAGAATATATATTTTATATTTGTCCATTGCTTTATGATAAAAATGAAATTATTGAAGATTCTCTTGAAAAAAATTTAAAAAATTTTTTTAATAAAATAGAAAAAATTGAAAAAAAATTTGTAAAAAACACAAAAAAATTAATTTATAGAGATTTAAAATGTATATTAATTGGATATAAATTTTTTATTTTTGAAAGTTTAATAAGATTATATGATATAATTCATGATTATTCACTTAAATTATGTTTAAACAAAGAACAAAAAATAAAATGTTCAAATTCAAAATTTAAATTAATTTATTTTATGAGTTTCCTAAAATCAAATATATCAAATGAAACAATTGATAAAATATTAATAAATCTAAAGGATATTAATTATTAGTTATTATTAATTTCTTTATTAGTTTCATTATTTGGATTATTAGTTCTATTATCAGTTTCATTATTAATTTCATTATTAGTTATATTATTATTTTCAATCTTATCTTGTTTTTTTTTTCCAAAAATATTTTTAAACTTATTATAAATTTTCATAACAAATTTTTTTAAAAAATAACCACTTACTAGAGAAGCAATATATTGACTTGATTGAGAGTCAAAATAATGAGGAAAAAATTTACTTATAAATACTGAAGTTATTATTTGATATCTTGCTCCATTTCCTGAACCTTGAAATTTATAAAAAATTAAAATTCCAAAACTAACTATATAAGCTAATATAATATATATTATAAGTTGAATTATTGTATAAATAGTTATTGATATTAAATTACTTGATGTTTGATCCTTATCTTTTTTTATTTGTAAAAATGCATTATTTAATTCTTTTAAATAACTTTTTTTTTCTTCTAAATTAAGATTATTATTATTATTATATAATATTTCTTTTTTTAAATCAGAATATTTTTTTTCAAATTCTGAAAGACTTTTCCATGGTGCTAATTTAAATATATGATAGGGATTTTTTCCAAATGAAAAAAAAGATTTTTTTTTATTATTTTTATTATTATTATTGTAATCTTCATCATCAATAGTTTTGGAATAAATATTAACTAAAAAAAACAAACAAAAACAAAATAATTTGTAAGAATTCATTTTAAATATTTTATTTGATTATTTATTCATAAAAATAATGGAAATTACAAATATTTTTTTTTTTCATATTCAAATATTGTTAATAATACCAACATTAAATTTCGAATTAAGCAATTCCAAAATTTCAATAAATAGCTTTGACCCAAAAAATTGGTTAAAAGATTATATAAAATCAGTAAATATAACATTATTTCAACATTTTGAAAATTATATAACATTAAATAAAAGTGATGAAAAATATAAAAAATGTGTAAACTCAATTTTAGAAGTTAAAGAAATTGAAAAATCTCCTTTTTGGGATATATTAAAATATTCTGCTCAGAATTATCCAGATCAAGGTTTAGAAATTCCTTGTTTAAATGATAATAATGATTTTTTTTTATTTATTATAAAATATAATTCAAAATCAATTGCTCCAAATAATTATAATGGTTCAACATTTTTACTTCCTTTTCTTGCTTATTCTCAAGGTTTTTATGGTTTATGTATAAATAAAAATTGTAGTGAACTTGTAAAATATCATGTTGAATATTTATCAAATTCATTTAAAAAAAACAATTCTAGTAATTATATTAATACTTTTAATTATTATTTCAAAACGAATAATGAAACAGGTAAATCTTATATTAAAGAATATAATAAAAATGACTTTTACTTTTTTTTAGGTTTTTGTATTTTTTTTTTTATTTTTTTATTATTTAGATTCATTGTTAATTTCGTTTATTTTTTTTGTTTTTCTCCAAATGAAAAAAAAAAAGATTTTTCAATTAATTATGAAAAAGATACTTTTATTTCTGAATTTGAATTATCTTCTTCTGATAATGATTTAAATAGTAATAATATGATTTTTGAAAATGAAAAAAAAAAAAAAGTTGATAATATTGAAGATGAAAATATTAAAAAATGGGAAAATTTTTATAAATGTTTTTCTTTTGATTATGGGATTAAATGTATTTTTTTAAGAAAAAATATTTATTTCAGTGAAAAAGGAATTAGATTAATTTACTTTTTTAGAGTTTTATCTTTATTTTTAATATGTTTAAATCATAATTTATGGACAATTATAAATTTACCAACAAAAGAATTAGATAATATTATTTTTTTTAAATCACCTTATTTATTTTGTTTAAAATACTCAACTTATGGAAATCTTTTTTTCGTTATTTTAGATGGAATAATTTTTGCTTATAAATTTCTGAATTATTTAAAAAAAAATTGTATAAAAAGAAATGATAAAAAAATAACATTTAATTTTACATTTATAAAGCTTTTAAAATTTTATATTAAAAGTCTCCCAAATGTTATTACTTTTTTCTTTATATTTTTTGTATTTCATTATTTTATAAAATATTCAACATTTTTTTATAAATTTCCAACAATGTATAATTTTATAATTGACAATATTATTTCTTGTAGAGATTGTGTAAAAGATTTAAAATTTTTTTTTCAATTAAAATTCCTTTACACAAATTTTTATCCTTTCGATAAACAATCTTCACGTTTTGAATTTTGTTTTAAATTTACTTCAGTCATGATTAATGAATTTATATGCTTTACAATAATTTTAATAATACTTTATTTATCATTACTAATACAAAACGAATGTTTTGATATTTTTATTTTAATAATTTTAATAATTAATTCAATTCTTTCTCCTTTTCAGTGCTTTATTAAAATTGGAGATTATTATAAGTTTGAAAATTTAATGAATTCTTCTTGTTCTTTAAAATTTACTCATTTATTTTTAAATCTTTATTTATTTGGATTTTTTGCTGGAACTGCTTTATTTTATTATAAGGATTTAACTAATAAAAATTCTCTAGAAGCTTTGAAATTATATAAACCTTTTAATTTTTGTTATAAAGTTATTGCTTTTTTAGATAAAAGAAATAATTCTACTAAAAAATTTTTATTATATTTTTGTATATTTTTCCAATTTATTTGTAGTTCATCATATTTTTTATATCTTAAATTTCCAAAATTATTTTTTAAAGAAGAAGATTTATATAAGGATTTCTATTTTAAAATTAATAATAAAGTAAAATATATTGATAATTTTACAAGACCTTTAGTAATAATTGCTTTTATTTTTATGATAATATTTATTTATATTGAACCAAAAGAAACTTTCTTTAAACAAGTTTATAGGAGTACTATAACTCTTCCTTTTTCAAGAGTTGGATTTTCTTATTATTGTGATTTGGATATAATTATATATATTTTTTATGCTATTTTAAGACCAGAAGTCCATTTAACTTTTTTAAATATATCAATTGTTACTTTTGGTCTTATTATTGTTTTAGGAATAATAAATATTTTTATTTGTGTCCTAATCGAAATGCCATTAAGAATTATTATGAAAATAAATGAAAATTCTCAAACAACGTGAAAATAAATTTTTAGTTTTAAATTAAATTATTATTTCAAGAAATTTTTTTTTTGAATAAATTATTTCTGAAAAAAATTTAAAAAAAAAATGGAAAATAGACAAAGACTTCCTCAAGAAAATACATCTTTTCAACATTTAAAAAATCATTATTTACAAATTCAAATTATCAATCAAATATATTCATTAAGAAATTATTTTTATAATTTATTAAAATTTTTTTATTTAAACGATCAAAAAGGAATTCAAAATAATTATGAAAAAATATATGAATCAATAAAATATATAAAAAAAATTATAACCCAATTCAAAGATTTTTATAAAATAATTCCAGAACAACCTAATTTTAATATTCTTCAAAAAGATTTATCTGCATTTTTTAATCATCAAAACAAAAAGATATCTTCATATTATTATTTTTATGCAGATTGTTACTACAAACTGTTTTTACTTCCTGGTTTTTACATTGAAAATTTAAACGAATCATATAAAACTAAAATTAAAAATATTTATAAATCTATATTTAGTTCTTTCCAAAAAATAATTAATGAACATTTGGAAAAATATAAAAGACAGAATTATTTAAATGAAATTGACAATGTAATAAAAATTCATATATGCCGAATGATAATAAAAGAATCTTTTCAAAACTTAAAAATTGAATTTTTAGAAAAAGACAAAAGAGAAATACCTACTAAAATTTTTATTAGATTAGAAAATATAATTGATTTAATTCTTTATATTGATACAAAAAGTTATAAGCTAATAATTGGAGGAAAGAAAGAGAAGTATTCAATTAATAATAATAATTTTTTAAAAATTAATAAACTATATGGAGAAAATAATCTATATAGTAGATTTTTAATATATAAAAAATTAAAAAAAATATTATCAGAAAAAATAGAAATTATTTTAAATTATGAACCATTTCATATAATTTATACACTTTGTAAATTGTTTTCTCTTTACACAAATTTGTTTAAAAATAAATGTAATATTTGTAATAAAATAGTAAAATTTAATCCAATTGATAAAGCTTTTTATCCTCCTTTAATTTATAATATTGAAAATTTTTATCATTCATCTTTCACAAATGTAGAAAGTGATTTTTTCCATGAAGAATGTTATTTATCATTTATGAACGAATAAATATTCTAAATTATTAAATAAATATATAATTTAAATTAAATTATTAATCTTCCATAAAAATTTCATCAGAGAATGATAACACTCTATTTTTATATCTTTCATAATAAGTATCACTAATTTTATAATTTTTATTTATTTTTGGTTTAAAAGAAGGAGTAGCTTCTTTTTTTATTTTATTTTCATTAAATAATTTATTTTCATTATATTGTTGAATTCTTTCTTTAAAATTATAAGAATATTTTTCTTTAAAAATTAATTCACAATTTCTACTTATTTTAGGATGAAAAGTTTCTTCTTTTTTTTGAATTAATCCATCATAATATCTATTATCTTCAATTTCTTTTTTAATAAAATTTAATTTTGCTTCTCTTATTTTATCCCATGTTTCATTCATTTCATACCATTTAATAAATCTATTATTTGAATCTATTTTATTTCTATTTGTTTGTGTTTTTATATTATTTTCTTTTTGGATTTTCATTTTAATTTGATTTAAATTATTTATTTTATCTTCTTGAACTTTATCTAATCTTAAATATAATGGTAATTGTTCTTTATTTTCCATTATTTTTTTTGAATTTTCTGAAATTTCAGGTTTTTTTCTTAAATTATCTAATTCACTTTTTTCTTTATATTCTCTTAATTTATTTATTCTTTCATTATATTCATTTTTTTTTTCTTTACCTCTTACATATATATTTTCTTCAGTTGAAAAAACAATTGATTTTTTACTTTTATTTGGAAAAAGTGTTGGTTGACTTAAAACTTTTTTTATTTTTTTTTCTAATTTTTCTACTTGTTTTTTTGTTTTTCCATAAACTTTTTTAGGTTTATTATTTTTTTTAGTTTTTCCAGTTACAAAAGAATAATCTAAAATTGAATTATATTTTTCTGTTGCTCTTTCACTTATTATACTATTACTTCTTAAAAAATGTAATTTTTTTTCTCTTTTTTTTATTTTATTTTCAAAATGTGTTGTATAATAATCTACTAATCTTTTTGCTTGAGATTCTCTTATTTGAGGAATTAAAAAATCTTTTAATGTATTTAATGTTGATTGAAATTCATCTTCACTTTGACCTGTAAATGATGAAAGACTTTGTCTTTTTGACATTTTTTATTTAGTAAAAAATATGAATTTGAATAAGAATAATTTTTTTATATTAATTTATTTTTTATTATTTTCCAAA
Organism: Isotricha sp. YL-2021b; assembly: GCA_023805745.1. NCBI lineage: Eukaryota > Ciliophora > Litostomatea > Vestibuliferida > Isotrichidae > Isotricha > Isotricha sp. YL-2021b. Next base: position 36,016 of record JAJJKW010001551.1, read on the forward strand.
ATTGAAAAAAAAAATATTTCAAAATTTTTTTTATAATTTTTATTTCCAATCATTTCATGAATTATAAATATAAATAAATTTGTTGATATTTCTTTCTTATCTAATAAGTCAATTTCATTTTGTAGTTCTTTCATAAATTCATCAATATTTTCATATAAACATTTTTTTCCTTTTATAAATAATTTTAAAAAATTAATTTATGTAAGTTAATTTTATTATTTCATTTTTTTTTTAAATTAAATATTTCTTGCTTAATTTTATTTCATATAAAAGAAAAGTTAAATTAAAAATAAGTATTTCAATATATTTTTATTTATAAAATATTCTTTTAATATTGATAATGAAGAAAAAAATATTAAATTATGTGAACATATTTTTTTTTAATTAAATTTCAAAAGATTAAATGTTTTTATTGAATTTATATTAAAAAATAAAATTTAAAATTACTAAGTAAAATATATATTTTTAAAATTTAAATAAAGAAACATTTTAAAATAATTTTCAAGAATATAAATTTTTGATAATTAAAATTATTTTTTTAATTCAAGAATATATTAAAAATTTTTTATGAAAAAAAAATTATATTTAACACATATAATATAAAATATAAATTTATGTATTTGTTTTATTTAATGCTTCTTCATATCTATTATTAGAACTAGTATAAGTTGTTTCTTCTTTACTTTGTGACCTTGGAACTTTTGAATTAGAAGAATTTCTTCCTTCTCTTTTTCTAACAATTTCAATTTTATATTTTTGATAATTTCTATTAGAATTTCTTTCAGTATCAATATCAACATTATTATCTTTATTTTTTAATTGAATGATTAAATCTTGAATTTGTTCATCATTTCTAATTTCAGTAAAAGCTTTTGTAAAATATTTATTTAATAAACCTAATTTATTTCCAATTTCTATTTTCATTATTTCAATCATTTCATATACTCCATCATATTCTGAAACTTCAATTTCTACATCAAATAATTTTAAATATAAATAAGATAAAGAATAAAATATTTTAAAATCTGCTTTTTGAATTTTTGAATGAGCAAAAATTTGATGATTATATAAATTATTTACATTATATTTATAAAAAATAAAATTAAAATCTTGATATAAAAAATCAATTTCTAAATTAGATGAAAAATAATATGAAAATAGATAATTTGAAGCAAAAGTTTCAAATTCATCTGCCATTAATGGATATTTAGTATAAACTTTTTTAATATAATCAAAATATATTTGATTATAACAAAAACCATTATTTATATTTACTTCATGAGATATAGTTTCATTAATATACTTTCTAACTAAATATAAAGCTTTATGATAATGAATATTTTGAGTTAATATATGAATTAAGAATTGAGATTTAATTTTCTTTTTTAATAAATTTACATGATATTCTAATAAAACAGTAAATATAGATACAAAATATTCTTTAAAAAAATTAATTCTAATTATAGGAATATTAATTTTTAAAGAATCAACTTCTTTTTCTCTTAAATGTTTGACAAAATTAATTGAAATAGGATTATTTTTATTTTCAGAAGTAAATAAAAGAAAAGGAAGAGAATAAACTTCACTTGGAGATTTCATCATTGCTTGACTTTGACTTTGATTATTTTGATTTATAAAAGAAACATTACTATTATTTAAATTACTATTATTTAAATTATTATTCATAATACTTCTATATAAAGGAGCAATATTATTTGAAGTAAAACTAGCATCTAAATTAACATTAACATTATTATTAAAAGAAGAATTAATCATATTTATTTTTTGTGTATTATAATCATTAATAATTTTAGATAAAGCTTTATTCTGTTTAACTCTTCTTACATTATTTTGAGATTTATTTCTTTGCATCATATTATCCATCATATTTTCATTATTTTCACCTAAAATTTTAGATATAAAATTCCCAGGTCTAAATTCTCTATAATTATTCATATTATTTCCTTTTCTTGGTAAATTTACAGTATAATAAGATTGATTTTGTTTATAATAAGCATTAATTGAAGGATGATTTTTCATTGAATTTGGAGTTTTACTTGTATCTCTTGCAACTCTTAAAGTATCAGTTAATATTTTCATTTTTCTTAAATATCTTGCATTTTCTTTATAAATTTTTGTATTTGAATCTTGAACTGCTTTACTTTCTGAAAATAATGAACTTTCTTTTAATCCTGCTTTAAAATAATTTACTCTTGAATTTATTTGTTCATAAATACCTTTTGGTTTTTGTTTTGGAATATTATTTTCTTTTTTTTTATTTATATTATATTGAAAATTTGGAATATTTTTATCTAAAGTATTATAAGTTTCTTCTGCATTTATTGTAAAATTTCCCATTTGATATTTTAATTCAAATAATATTTTTGATATTTGAGAATTTATTTCTATATTATTTCCATTAAAAGAAAAACATTTAATTGAATTTGCATTACAAATATTAAAAGAAAAATCAGGTATAATCATTTTAAAAATACAAGTTAATCTTTTTGTTTTCATTAGTTTTAATATTTCTTCTTCATCATTTGGTTCTTGTGGAGTTATATTTAATTTTTTATAATCTACTCCAAAGATAGGATATGATTCAATATTAATTTGATTTTTTTTACTTATAATAATATCATCTCCAATTTTCTTTTCATCAGTTCTATTAATTTTATCATAACCATATAAAGCCATATATCTATTATATTCTTTTTTAACCATATTTTCTTTTTTTACTCTTTTCATTTTTCTAATTAAACAAACATAATTTAATAAATCTATTGTTCTATTTAATTTTCCTGCAGTTCTATAAGTTGTTGCATATTGTAATATTTCAAAATTTTCAACAAAAGTTTTTATATATCTAACAGTAGCAATTAAAGATGGAAAAATAGATATTTCTAAAGCATTATTGAAAAATATATTAAAATATACTATATCACTTGATTCTTGTTTTATTATTATATCTTCAAATTTTCCTATTTTTTTTGTTCCACAATTCCCTCTAAAAGAAAAATTTGAAATTATTCTTAAAACATTATCTGCTTTTGATTTTGAAGATAAATCTAATGGATAAGTTCTAATTAATCCATAATATTTATATAAATCATATAAATTTTGTACTAAAACTGAAGTTGGTATTGTTACTACATTTGGATGATTATCAAAAAAAAAAGTTAAATTATTTATATTAAAAGAGTAATTTTTTAATAATCCTTCAGTAGATAAATTTAATAATACTTCATCTATTGTTAATCCAAAACAAAAATCACCATTTGGATTCATTATAGAATCATCTTCGAATCTAATTTGGAATTTTTTTATTATTAAATTCAAAGAATATTTTTTTGCATTGTAAAATTTATAAATATTAAAAAGTAATTTATCAATGAAAGATTCATCATTTTCAACATTTAAATTTGAATCAAAAATATTAATTTTTGATTTTTGATGTATATAATCTATTTTATTAATAGAACCAAGAGAATGGTCAATATTAATATATTTATAAGAAGGACATAAAATAATATAAACATTATCAATTGTAACATCTAAAGGTTTTTCCCCAATAATATTCATTAAAGAACAAGTTACATTTACTTTTTTAATTTGACCAAATTTTAACCAAAAAGGATAATTTTTTTCATCACAAAAATTATTAAAAGTATCTGGTCTTATATTTAAGTCATTTAATGATATATTACCATTTGTTACTCCTATATCAAATTGTTCTTTTGTAAAACCCCATAAATACCTATTTATATATGATTCAACAAAAGGATAAAGTTGATTTTTTATCATTTTTTAATTAATTTATTATATTTCAAGGAAAAATAAATATATATGAATTAAAATTATACATAAATAATTATAAAAAAAATTTTTAAAAATAATAAATTAAATTTATTCATCTTTAATTAAATTTTTTTCCATTGGAATATCTTCTTCTTCATTAAGATTATTTAAATTTAAATTATTATTATCATTATCTTTTATTTCAATGTTAGTTTTATTCTTTTCATTTTTACTTTCTTTTTTAGCGCTTTTTTTACTATAAGAAGAAACTGCTTCTTTTTCAATCTCTAAAAGTAAATCATCAATCTCAGGTTTAAAATTATTTAATCCAGCTTTTTCCATTGCTTCAATAACTTCTTTAACTGTAATTTTACTTTTACCTTTACTCTTACATATATCATTCGCTCTATTAAATAATTAATATATTTTACAAATTTGATAAATATAATATAAATACTCCTCCTATTCTACTAAATGCTGTTTTAGAATTTTTATTTATTAATATATCTTCATCTAAATTATTTTTTATTATTTCTGAAACAACTGATATTGGTAAATCAATTGGATTTGACATAATAATGTATTTTTTTTATTAATTTTAATTAAATTTCTATAATATTTATAAATATTATTGTATATATTATAATAAAAATAATCATAAAAATACATTTTTATTATCTTAGTTTGAAGGAGAATAGACTTATATACCAATTCAAAAAAGAAAATAATTATGTAAAATAATTTAAAATAATTGATTTGATAAAAAATCTGAATATAATTTCTTTATTCTATATAAATATATTTCAATTTAAAAATTAAATTTAATTTATCTTAAATATTTTTCATAAAATAAAATAAAAAATATATAAATGAATAATCATTTTGAATATTCCTTAGAACCAATTGATGTAAATGTAAAATAAATAATATAAAATAAACGATAGAAATATGGTATTCACACATATAGTTTTTTATTAAAACAATTAAAAAAAAATAAAATTGATGTAAAAAAATTGCCTCCAGCAGATATTTATAAAAAACATAAAGGAAAAAGAGGTTTAGGTGAAAAATATAATAGCAAATTTTATCCAGATTTATATAAAAAAGATGTTTATTATTATAATTATGAAGATATGTTGGGAAATAATTTTAATAATAGAATTAAAAATGAAAGTAATTATTCAAATCCAAGTAATTCAATTTCTCAAAAATCAAATCATGAATCTTCAATTCAAGATGAAAAAATAAATCAATCAAATTCAAATGATAATGATGATTTTAAAAATAAAATATATAAAAATGCTGGGAAAAATTATAAAATAAATTCCTATAATTAAATAAATTAATTACATTAAATTATTTTCAATAAAATAATAGTATAATTTATTAAATGTAAAAATTCTCTAATTTTTGATTATTTAATTCCCAATCTAAATTTTCAATTTTTATATTTATATTTTTTTTTTCATCTAAAATAAGATATAAAGTTGAATCAAGATATTCTTCATAAATTTTATATGATTCATCTAAAAAATCTGGTCTTACAGAAGCTAAATACTTGCTAATATGAATTTCTTGTGTATCTTGTGAAAAATATAAATTTTTTTGAAAAAATTGTTTTGTAGTTTCATACAATTGACTTTCAAACTCAGAATCTGAGTAAATTTTTAAAATAAAATAATTAGATTTTATATTAAAATAAAAACCAAAATCAATTAAAATATTTTGTTGATTAAAACAAAATCTTTGAATATAAATATCAGTAAAAGGAATTTCTAAATTATAAATATTAGTTCCAACTAAAATTCTATGTTGAATTTCCAACAAAGTTATTTCATATCTTCCTATATTATATCTACAATTTGATAAAAATATTTTCCAATCATCAAAAGTTGATGGTTTATAATTAGTATACATTAAAGCATATATTGATAAAAAATTAAAAGCATTTAACCAAAAAGAATATTTTTCTTTTTGTTTTTCTAATTTTGATAAATTTACAATTTGAAGTTTTTCAACTTTTTTTTTAATTTGTAAAAATTGTTCTCTTATTTCATTATTTGAACTAAAATTATCAAAAGTTATTTCATTTTCTTCAAATTTAATAATCATTTGAAATAATTCTTCTCCTATTTCCATTAATAATTTCACTGGATTTATAGTTTGCATTTTTATTTTTACTTTATTTAAAGTAAAAGGCTTTGAGAAATCTACAATTTTAAAAAGAATTTTTTTATTATTATTATTATTATCATTTTCAATATTATTTAAATGATTAATAATACAAAAATCATTATATTCTTTAATTTCAAATTTAATATTAACATTTTTATCTTTATTCTCTTTATTATCTTTTTTTTCTTTCATTTTTTCAGATTCATATATTATCATTTCATTTCTTAAACTTTTAGAAATGGAATTAAAATTACTTAATTGTTCTGATTTTCTTAAATTAGCATTTGAAGAGTGGTTAAGTTTTTCAGATTTTAACTTTTTAATATTTTTATTTTTTTGAATAATATGAGTATCTAAAAAAGAATTATTAATTGAATTATTTTTAACTACTATTAAAGAATTATGAAAAGATTTTTGTTTTGTTATTGTCATTCTTATTTTTTCAAAATTAGAATCATATAAATCATCAAAAGTATTTTTTAATAAATGAGGAATTGAATTTTTAAATTGATTTAAACTATTCATTGATAATTTTGATAAAATTAATTTATATCTATAAAAAGGAAATTCATTTTCTCCACAATTTATTGCTTTATGATAAAGTCCAATAATATTTTCTAAATAATTATCAATGTTTACAGATTTAATAGATAAATAATCAATTTTATCTAAAAGTAATTTTTCAAGATAAAAAGCGTAAAATAAATATCTTTGTGTTCCACCTTCTAAAAGATTTGAAAAAAATAATAATTGAGATTGTGGATTATCATTTGAATCATTATATATTTTAATAATTGAATTATTTTTAATTGAAGTTGAAATTTCGTCTTTTTCTTCTAAATTGTCATTCTGAATTATAGAAAGTGAATTTATAATTTGTGATATATGTTCATATATTTTATTGAAAAAATTTATATCAAATAAAACTTTACTTGGTTCTGGTAAAACTAAAAATAATTTTTCTGTAAATTCAATAAAACCATCTTTACCATAAAAATGAAATTTAAAAGGAGTAAAATTACTTATACAATTTTTAAAATTTGGAATATATATTGTATTATTATCTAATAAACTTATTATTTCTTCTTCATTTTCATTTTTATTTGCCTTTTTCAGTATTGAACTTTGATTCATATTTATATAACTTTTTTTTTTCAAAGGATTTTGAACATTGATTGAATTATTTATATTCGTATTAATTAATATATCATCTTTTTCTTCATTTATATTATTGAAATAAAGTTTAATACTTTCATTATTTTTAACATTTTCACTATTAGAATCATGAACAATTGATTTAATCATATTAAAATTAATTTTTGGACAATTCAATTCTATTTTTAAAGCTGAGTTAATATTACTTTTTTCAATACTAAAACCTTGTTTGTTTGAAACAATTGCATCAAAACAATGAGAATTATTAAAATCTGTATCATAATCATTTACATCTCCTAAAAATATATCTACTAAAGTTGATTTTAATAAAATTTGAAAGAATTTTTTTCTGTCAAATTTTTCTGCTTCTTTTAAAAACTTTTTTTCGTCTATTGCTCTTAAAGCAGTAAAGTCTTCATATTTATCAAATGGATTTCTAAAAAAATTAAAAAAAATATTTTTAATATTTCTACTAAAACTTTGATTTAAATCAATATATTTCTTAATAATTTTTTTTTCTCTTTCATTAAACATATCATTAATTTTATATAAATCAGGATTTTTAATAAATTGAATTTGTTTTTTTAAAAAATCTAAATTTCCATCAGTTAAATCATAATTTATAGATGGAATTAATTTTCCAGTATTTAAATTATAAATTATTTTACCAGAAAAATTATTAATTAAATAATCAAAGGTACATGATGAAGTTAATACACCATATAATTTAGGTCCTGGAGATAATAATAACATTAATTTATCTTTAGTAATTATTGATATTAAACTATTTGACCATTTAAAAGGAAATAATAATTTATTTAAAGCATTTATAATTGAACTAATTAAAAATGCATTATCTCCATAAATTATTATTTCTTTATCTTTTACTAATTGACATACTAGTTTTATTATTTTACCAGTTGAAATTGTATTAAATAATATATTTATATCATTATCAAAGTAATGACATGGTATTTCATTTAAAGAATGAAAATAAAAATTTGCTTTTGAATATCTAAAATTTAAAATTAAATGAGTATGAGAAGGTGGAATTATAACTGAATGAAGAAACATTAAATAATTTAATAATTCCATTTTTGCTAAATCAAAATTTTTTTGAATTTTGATTATTTTTAAAATTTCATCAAAAACTTCTTTAAAAGCATCAAAATCTTCAATATATGAACATAAAACAAAATAAACTGGAATTTTCATTCCATTAATAACATCAATAATTTTTAATGTATATAAAAAATATCTTTTTCCACTTTGATTTGTTAAAATTATTGGATGATAAGTTATATCTCCTTCAGGGGAATTTTCATTATAAATTTGAGTTCCATTAGGACAAACAAAATCTAATAATTCCTTATAAATCCCTATATTTTCTTCAGGGTAACATAATAATATTTCAGGATTTATTATTTCTTTTTCTTTTATTGTTTTTAATGTTTTATTTTTTATTCCTGCTATAAAAGAATAATTTATTAAATTTCTTGGATATTTATATAGCAAATCTTTTTTTTTTGAAGACTTATTCATTTTTTTTTTTTGAATTTAATATGTGGATAATTATATAAAAAAATACTTTTATTTTTTTTTGATAAAATTGTTTTTTTAATTAAAAGAAAAATATTATTATATATAAAAAATATATATAAATATTTTTAATTTTTTTATTTATTTGAAATGAGCATTAAAATATTTTTAATTTTATAATCTTTAAGTAAAAATTTCAAAGTAGAATTTTGGTTTTGTTTTGAACTTAAAATAACTTTTTTATCAATAATAATTAATTTATTTACTGAATGCTCAAGTTTTACTTCGATTGCATAAAAATTGATATTTATATTATTATTTTTTTTAATATTACCATATTTTTCATTAATAAAATTAACATGAGAATAATAATTGATCATATATTTCCTAAAATCATCAAATATCATATTAAGATCAAAAAAAGAAACATAAGGGAAATATAAAGGTTTTTCAATTCCATTCTCAGAATAATATATACAAACAAATATTTTTTCTCCTGTTTTAATACTAAAAAACTTTTGAAAAATAAATTCCTTATTTTCAAGTTTTAAACAAGATTCTTCAATTATTGTATTTATATTTTGCCCATTTGAAATTTCGAATAATTCATATGCAATTAATGAAATAGGATCATAAAGAATTAAATTATATTTACTACTAGTAATTTCGCTTTTTAAATTTAATTTATTAATTTTGAAATAATATAAAAATATAAATTCTTGAATTTTCGAATATTTTATTTCTGCTCTATTATGACTTAAAGTTATATAAAATTTATTTTCTGGATTTCCATTATCATCACATAAGATAACTTCCATTATTTCAGAATCTTTTGGACTATATTTTTTATAAATTAAATTTCGCATATTAATGTAATATAATATTTCATTATCATTTAATGGATTTATATAATTAAAAATTTCTTCAATTTGAGGACGATCAAATTTTTTCACAATTGAATATAATTCTGGGCAATTATATATTTTTTTCAATCTATCATTTAAACTTAATGGATCAATAACATAATAATTTTTTATTTTTTTACATATTGTCCTGTTATAACCAAATAATTGATATTTTTCTTCTTTTTCTAATAAATTATATATAGTTTCACAAATTTTTTTTACATCATATTGTTCATCTTCAATATTAATTTGTATTTTTTGATTTTTAATTAATTTATTTTTATGAACAAAAGTAACATATTCAATTCTTTTATATTCATTGTTTAAATATTTATTGATTAATTTTTGAATAAAAATTCCAAAATTTAAGATTACACAAATACCATCATTTTTATAATTTTTTAAAGTACTTCCTCCTTTAATTTCATAACTATATTTAAAATCTAGATTTTTCTCTTTTATATATTGAGATAATGAACAACATAAAAATAAATATGTTGGATGTAAATCATTTTGTAATAAATTATTATCTTTTAAAACATCTTCATATAAATAAATATATTTATTAATTAATTCATTTTTTTGTAATTTTTCTGAGATATTTTCACTATTTTTTAATTGATAAACTTCAACATTTTCTATTTCTGAACACTCATAAAAATTATTATATGGATTTATTTTAAAATGAGGCACTTTTAGAAATAATAAATAATATTGATCATATAAACTATTTTTATTAATTTCTTGAACAACATTACTATAATTTATATTTGAACATTTTTTAAAATAGTAATTTGTGTCTTTCTTATAATAAATATTATTTATATACTCCTGAAAATTATCATTCAAATTATAACATTCTTCTTCGATAAAATTAATTGGAATATCTTGTGAATTGAAATTATTATTTCTTTGAATAAATTGATTTCTGTCTGAATTAATATAAATAAATAAATATATTTTTTCCTTTTTATGCATTGAATAAATTTGAGATAAAGTATAATTATATATTTCTCTTTTAATAAATTGCATTGTATAATTATATCTTTCAAGAAAGTTAAAATTTTTCTCTTTAATATATTTGTAGACAAAAACATCATTAATATCAACAGATATTTCATTTGAAATGATTCTAATAAAATTTTTAAAAATAATATTTTTATGAACTTTTAATTTTAAAAGTTTGTTATGGATTTTATTATCATCTCTATTATCAATTATCCCAAATTTTTTAATCATATCCTTATTAATAATATTAATTTCAATATAATTATCTTCAATATATTTTAAATATTTTTCTTTAGCAATTTCAATATTTTCAATTTGAAATAAATTTAATACTTTTTGAGGAATATTTTGAATAGAAAAAGGAAAGACAACTTTATTATATATTTTCTTTTTTATATAAATAAGTAAATAAGCATTAGAAAAATTTTTATTTTTTTCAGAACTAAAAACTCCATTATCTAAATTATATTTTTCAAAATCACCTCCAAAATTATAATCAATAGCTTCAAATTCATCAACTTTATAAACTTTATTATCATTAAATAAATACCATCCATTTTCTTCTTTAATATAACAAACATAATGTCCTCTATTAATATTCCCAATATGAACAATAACACAATGTAATATATATTTAAAATCATCATCTTCAAAATCCATATCCTTCATTTTATACTTTTTTAAATCTAATTCTTTACTATATTTAATTTCTTGATTATTTTTTTCAAAATTATTTTTATTATAAATAAATCTATTTAATTGAAGACATAAAACTTTTGGAAATTTAGAAAAAAAAGTTTGTTTAATAGCATTTTGTTTTCCATAAATTTCAGTTTGATATTGATTATCTCCTTTTAATTCTTCTTTTTCAGTAAATTTATTTATACAATCATATATATTTTCACAATTTTCTATTGGTAATTGAATATCAGAAAATGAATCTTCTTTTTTTGAAGAAAAATTTATTTCTGTACATTGAATTAAAGTTATTGTTTTTCCTTCAAAAATTGAATTAATATTTTTATCTTTTAAATCATTTTCCATATTTTCACTTAACATTAAAAAAAATTCTTGAATATCTTTTTGAATATTTAAATCTGATATTTTCATTCCAAAAGATTTCATTAAAAAATCAGTTTTAATTTCTTCTTTATTTTTTTCTTCTCCGTTTTTTAACATTTTATAAAATAATTTCTGGAAATTATATATTTTATTTTTTCTAAAATTGTCTTTTGATATTTCACATTCAAAAACATTTTTTTTAAAAATTGATAAAGAAAATAATAATTGAATAATTGAATTTAAATAACAAGTTGCTCCCATATTCATTAATCCACTAAATTTATTTTCTTCTATTTTTTCATTATTTATCAAATTATTTTTTATTTTAATTTTAATATAAAAGCATTTTTCATTTGAATGAAATTTTCTTAAAAAAATCCTTTGATTTTCATTTAATTTTATAATTTGTTTAAATTCTCCTTGATTTTGTTGAAAAGAAAATTGTTCTGAAATAACATTTTTTAGTTCAACAGAAATATCAACTGAATATAATTTATCTTCATAATCATTAGTATAATTTTCTCCATTATGAATATAATTTTTTTGAACTCCTATAATTAGTTTAATTTGAAAAGTAATATCATTTATAATCTTAAAACAAAGTTTTATTGGAATTTTTGTTTTATAATCATTAAATGAAGATTCATATGAAACTCCTTGTTGAAAATAATTTTTATCAAAACAACATTTCCAAATTCCATCAACTAATATATCTTTATTTGAAAATGGTTTATTTTGATAAAATTTACTAGCATTAAGACTATCAATTCTCTTTCTTTTATTATTCAAATAAAAATCCATTATTTTTAAAAAGGACAAATAAATAAATTATTTTTTAATTATTAAAAAAACAATAAATCCAATTTATATATAATTTAAAAAAAAAAATAAATAAAAACCAAAAAAAAAAAAATAAAATAAAAAAAAATTCAAAAAAAAAATGAACATAACAAAACCAATAATAAACAACGTAAGAAATAGATTTCTTCCAATATCAGAATCAGTTATAAAACTTTTGGAACCAGAGCCAAAAATTCAAGATTTTGAAATAATAAAAGAATTAGGAGTAGGAAGTTTTGGAAAAGTATTTTTAGTAAATCACAAAAAAACAAAAGCTCAATATGCAATAAAAGCAATAGATAAAAAAAATAAAACAAATATAGAAGAAAAACCTTATTTTAGAAGAGAAATAGAAATAATGTATAAAGTACATCATCCAAACGTAGTTAAATTATTTGGTCATTTTGAAGATAATGATTATTGTTATTTTATAATGGAATATATATCAAAAGGAAATATATATAATTTAATACCAAAAGATAGAAAAAAAAAATTATCATCTCAAGTAGTAGCATCATTAATAAAAGATGTAATTTCTGCAGTATATTATTTACATAATATGGAGCCTCCAATAATTCATAGAGATATAAAACCAGAAAATGTATTATTAAGTGAAAATTTAGAAGGAAAATTAACTGATTTTGGTTGGAGTAATTATGTTCAAGATGAAAAAGAAAGATATACTGTTTGTGGAACTCCAATTTATTTAGCTCCTGAAATTATTAATGAAAGTGGACATGATGAAAGAGTTGATATTTGGTGTATTGGTGTTTTATTATTTGAATTATCTACTGGAAATGTCCCTTTTCTTGGTAATGATATTGAAACTTTAAAGAATAATATTAGACATTTAAAAATTAATTGGCCTAAAGATATTGGATTAGATGTTAAAAATTTAATCATGAAAATATTAAAATATGATCCAAAATTAAGAATTAGTTTAGTTGAAATGCTAAATCATCCTTTTTTTACTAAATTTTTCCCCAATGCTTCGAGTTGTTTGATTAAACCACAAGACAATTTAAAATATAATACTTTTGTTGTTAGTAAAGATAATCCTAAAACTTTTAATCCTATTTGTGAAGATAATAATAATAATGATAATAATAATAATAATAATAACAATAATAATAATATTAATAATAATAATATTAATAATAATAATAATAATAATAATAATAATAATAATAATAATGATAATAATAATGATATTAAACATGCTAAAACTAATAGAGAGAATAATAATTATTTTAATAAATTTAAAAGAGATGTTTCTCCTCTTCCTAATTCTAAATTAAATTTAAATAAAATTAATCATACTGATAATAATTTAAATCAAGGAAATATTAATGAAGATTATGAAAGTTTAAAAAAAAATTTTGAAACGTTGAGAACAGAATATAATAAAATTAAAAGTTATTCTAGTGGAGATTTAACTAAAAAAATTACTGAATTAAAAAACCAAATTTTAGAAAAAGATAATTCTATTAATAATATAATTAAAGCTTCTAAAGTAGTTCATGAGAATTATGATGAATTAGATAATAATCAAATGAGTTTAACAAGAATAAAAGAGCTTCAAAAAGAAAATGAAAATTTAAAAGAAAGAATTTCTAAATATGAAAATTATATTAAAGATCATAATTTAAATGTTACAAATTCAGATAATTCAAAAAATATAAATAAAATTGATGATATTAATATTGAAATTGCTCAATTAAAAAGTAAATTGGATGATGAATGTAGAAAGTATTTAGATATTATTTTATCTGAAAAAGAAAAAGAATTTAATCAAATTAAAGAAGAAGATAAAATCACTAAAGAACAAGAGAAAAAACAATTTCAATTTATTTTATCAAATTATGATAAAGCTTTGTCTAACAAAGAAAAAGAAAATAAAGATTTAATTATGAAAATTAATGAATTACAAACAAAATTAGCAAAAGCTGGTATTAGTTAAATAAATAGAAAAAAATATTGTTTTAAGAAAAAGAAATTTTATTATATATGAATCTAAATTATAAAAACTTTAAAAAAATATTAAATTTTTATAAATAGTTTAATAAAATTATAATTAAAAAATTATAATTTAAACAATTAAAAAAAATTAAAAAAAGTATTAATAAACTCTTAATAATGAATGAAGAAAATGAATATGAAAGTGAAATAAAGGTTTTAAATTATATTTGGAAAACTCAAGTAATGTTTGTAACAGGACATTATGAATTTGAAATATTATTAACAAAAAAAAATTCTAAAACACAAAAATTAATATCTCAAAGAACAATTTATAGAAGATTTAAAGATTTAGAAATATTATATGATGGATTAATAGAATATAATCCTGGATGTTTAATTCCTCATATTCCTGAAAAAAATTTTTGGACTAATTTAAGTGTTTCATCTAATGAACCAATTGTAATAAAAAGAAAAAAAAGAATTGAAAATTATTTAAATTATATTAATAAACATAATTATTTATCTCATAATCCTGTTTATTTAACTTTTATAAGTGATGATTTTGAAAGATATAAAAATGAATTAAAAGATGGAGTTACAATTTATAGTGTTATAAGTACTAAATTTAAAGATGTTCTTAAAAGTTATAATTTATATATTTTTGGTAAAAATAAAGAAGAAGAAAAATTAGAATTATCGAATAAAATGTTAAAAAATGAAAAATTAAGATTAGAAAAAATTTTAAAAGGAGTTGAATTAGCAACAAATTTTTTTAAAAAAGAATTTGAATCATGTCAAATTCAAGAAAAATCTTTGAAAAAAATATCAGAAATTACTGGAATGTTAGTTAATTCTAATTTTTTATTAGAAATAAAAGAAAATAATATGAATAATAATTTTGTTTTAATGAAAAATAATTTTGATAATGAAAGTAAAGTTTATAATAAATTAAGTGATGATTTAAAATTATATTCTAATAAAATTGATAATATTTATGAAGATGTTTTTACTTATCAAGAAGTTTTAATTGCTTTAATTGAGATTTTTGACAGAAAAGAAAAAGTTGAATTTAATTTAAAAAGAGAAAAAAATGAAGATTTTTTAATTGGAGAAAATAAACAAAGTGAAATTTTAGAATTAGAAAAAACTGTTCGAAATTCTCAAAAACAATTTATTGATGAATTAAATAATTATCATAAAAATTTAGAAATAATTTTTATAAATTATATCAATAAATATATAGAATTGAAAGAAAAAAAAGAAAAAGAAAATCAAAAATTATTTTTAGAAAAATTACAAAATGAAAAAATTGAATAATATTTTAAGACTTAAATTATATACATATAAAAATTAATATCATATACTGTTAAAATTTTCATATGGATTCTTATTTATATTTACATTATTATTATGAGTATTATTAATTTTAATTGGTTTAAAATTTCTTTTTTTTCCAAAAGCCTTTATTTTCACTTTTTTATCTTTATTTTTATATTTAATTGGCTCATTTGAAGGAGATTGAGAAAGAGAATGTGTACTTAAAATATTTTTTTTAGAATTTATTTTTAATAATCCAGGTCCTTCTACATTAATTTTAGAACTTGAAGGAGTTAAAATATTTTTTTTTTGTTCTTTTCTTTTTGAATTAAATTTTATCTTAGGGAAATTTAATATATTTTCATTACTTTCAATTGATAATAAAGGTTTTATTAAATTTTTTTTCTCAACTGATTTTTTTTTCATATGATTAAATAATGCATTATTACTTTTAAAATTTTTATTAATATTATTTGAACTATGTATTATATTCAATATTTTATTTTTGAAATTAGAATCTATTTCATCAATATTTCTTTGACTTGAGCATTTAGAACTATTTTTAATAGGAAGAGGCTTATTTTGTATAATTTTAAATATATTTGGAGTAGAATTTTTCATAAATTGATTATTAAATTCTCCAATAACAGGAATTTTTTTTCCAGTACTATTATTACTATATCTATATGTAATACTACCATTTTTATCATTTTTATTTAATAATACTTTATAACTACTTTTATTTTTAATCATACTTTCACTTTTTTTTATTTCAGAACTTGTAGTTTCATCATTATTAAAATAAAAACTTTGTCCAGTATTAAAAAAATTAGATTCATTTTTAGATAATTTCATATTAATCATAGAATTAGCATTTCCAAGAGATTTATTTTTTCCTCTATCAGTAATATTATTATTACTTTTATCTCCTTCTTTATTAGTACTATTAATATAATAATTTTCACCTAATAAATTTTTATTAGGAACATAATTACAACAAGTATAATCTTTAAATAAATCAGGAAAATGAATATGATTCATATATTCATTATATCTAAAAAGAGTTTCACTATCAACTTTATCTTGACTTTCGCAATATTTTTTATCAAAATTATCTTTATTTCTATCAGGTGAAAAAGGACTAATAATTTTTTTTTCTTTCATAGAATTCCAATCAACATCTTTAATCCATTTATGTTCCATTAATTCTTTAATACCTCCTTTAAAACCAAGTCTTTTAGATTCTTTTCTTTCAATTAATTTATTAATAAAATCAGCACTTTCTAAAGACCAATCATCAGGAATATCATCATTATGAATTTTAACTTGTCTACTAACAATTAAATCTCTAATTTCTTTTCTACTTCTTCCTAAATAAGGTCTAAAACCAAAACAAAATTCAAAACCAATAATTCCAATAGCATAAAAATCAACAGGAAATGAATGATTTGATAATAACATTACTTCAGGTGCCATGTAACCTGGAGTACCGCTTGTTTCACTTGAATTATCTTTTTCATTTTTTTTTGCTACTCCAAAATCTGTTATTCTTATATAACCATTTGAATCACATACTAAATTTTCAGGCTTTATATCTCTATGTATTATATTTTTACTATGTATATATTCTAATCCTATTATTATATTACATAAAAAAAATTTTGTCTGGGATTCTGAAAAAAATTTATTTTTTGCTATATGATATCTTAAATCTCCTCCGTTTAAATAATCTAAGACTAAATATAAATTTGAAAAATCTTGAAAAGAAAAATACATATTTACTATAAATGGATTGTTTAATTTTGCTAATAATTTTCTTTCATTTATTATACTTTCTTCACTTCTTCTATCTATTATTTTTACTTTTGACATTTCTTTTAATGCAAATATTTCTTTTGTTCTTTTTAATTTCACTTTCCATACTTTACCAAAACCACCTTTACCTATTATATATAGGAAATCAAAATGATTTCTATTCACTTTATTTCAATTTAATATTATATATTTGTTATTTTACTTTTTATTTTGTTTGATTTTAAATCTTGAAGTGTTATGTTTTGTCCCATATGAATTTTAAAATATTTTTTTTATTTATTTTATTTTTTTTTGAATTTATATTTTAAAAATAAAACAAATATTTCGATATTAATATATTTTTTAATATTTTAAATAAATAATTTTTTTAATATACTTAATTTATTATTATAATATTATTTAATCTTTTTATTATATTCATTAATATCATAATTTTTAAAAAAAGCAGCATCAGGATTAGGTAAAAATTCATCTTGATTAAAAGTAAAACTAATACTTCTTTCTTTAATCCAAATTCTTTCAGTTTCTCTTTTTCTATTATCAGTAATTTTATCTAAATAATCTCTAAATAAATCATTAGTAACAATAAAAGCATCATGACTTTTAGCATATTGAATACAATAAGAATCATCATAATCTTGAGGAGGAGATTGAATAACTAAATGTTTTTTATATAATTCATTTAAATATTCTACATTATCTGGAATAACTCTTTTTTTATTTATAACAGAATTTGGATCTTTTTGTCTAAAAAAATATTCTGGTAAAAAAGAAATTACATCATGTCCATTTTTATTAAAATAATCCATTGCAATTTGAATTCCTTTTGAAGAAAATTGTTGATCTCCATGTCTCATTGCAATATTTGAAGCATCTAATATAATTAAAGGTTTTTTCTTTTCAATTGGTATATTTATTATATTATTATTTTTATCATTTGTTAATTTTTCCATTATTAATTTTGTATCATCTTCATATATTTTTTCTTCTGGATTTTCTATATTTGTTATATTTATTGGAGTTCCTTTACTATGAAATGCTGTTGCTATTTCTTGATTATTTACTGGTTGAAGACCAAAACATTCTAAAAAGTGAATTAATATTATTTTATTCATTATTGATATTTCTTTTATATCTCCTATTTTAAATATTCCTTTTTTACTATTTAATTCAAAAAATCTATGTAATGGAATAAAACCCAGAAAAGATAATTCTATTGGAAGAATTAAATTATTTATTTTGTTTATTAATAAATCTAACGTTACTTTTGTTTTTGGATGAAGGTATTTTTTTAATTCTGTTTCATTTTTTAAGTAATAATGAAGATATTTTAAATTATTTTTTATAGTATCATCTATGAATAAATTAAGACAATCATAATTTAAACTTAACCAATAAAATAATACTAATAAATATTTTTCAACTAAATTATAATTATCTTCTCTTATATTTGAACACATTATTTTTGTAAATGTTAAGAAAAAATGCAATGAATATTTTAAACTTTGTTTCATTTCTTTTTGATTTAAACTTTTAATTAAATTATGATTATATATTTTAAAATTTAATAATTTTGTCCTATCACTAAAAATAATTTCTTGTGATTCATTTTTATATTTTTCTAAATTATTCATATTATAATGTAAAGTAAACAAACATAAAATAATCATTTTAGTTATATTTCCTTTTACTTCATAATTAATTTTAAAATCATCAGGAATAATATTATAATTTAATAAAACTTTACTCATAATAATTTTAAAATTTTCTTCTAATCTTCCAATTTCATCAATATCAATATTCATATATAAAATTCCAATATTTCTATAAAATAAAATAGGTAAATAATCAATATCATATTTTAAAAAACTAATATTACTAAGATTAGAATCAACCATATAATCAATTTTATTAAATTTCCCTCTAATAGATTCAAAATCTTTTTCTAAATTATCTTTAATTTTAGTCATTTCATTATCAATACAACTTAAAGCTCTAATAAACCAATAAGAACTACTCATATAATCTTCTAAAAATTCTCTATAAATATAACCTAAATTAGAATAAACTCTTACATTTCTTGGATTATTATCTAAAGCATAATTAAAAAATCCAACAGCATCATTTGCATCTTTTTTAAAATCACCTTCCATATTAATTAATTCTTTAAACTGAAGAAATTTCTTATTTAATATTAATTTTAGTTTTTTTATATCTCCCATAAAAGTTAAAAGATTACTAATAAATATTGGAAATTCTTTTGAATCTCTTATTTCTGGTGATAATAAATAATTTTGTTCTACTATTGTTGAATAAACATTTCTAAAAAAATCAAATGAATTTCTTAAATCATCAAGTAAAGTAGAATATAAATTTTGAATTATTACTTGAGAATTTTTTCCTAAATGATTTCTTTCTATTGGAAATTTAAATACAGTTGAATTTCTTTCTGTTAATAAATTCCAACATTGTAAATCTAAATTTGCTTTTAAAATAAATGATATATTTTTTGGCTTTTGAATTAAATCATTATAAAAATTCATTAATTGGTTTAATAATTTTTCATATTCTTTTTGTACTATATTTTTTATAATTAATTTGGAATTTAATTTCCAAGTTTTTGATACTCTATCAAAATTTATTTTTAATTGTTCAAATTGTGTTAATATTTCTTTGTTTGGATCCATTTATTTTTTAATTTTGAATTATTTTTATAAATTATTTTTTAAGTTAAATAGTTTAAATTTAGGAAAAATTATTTTAATTGATATTATTTCACAAAAATTTTCTATTGCCATTCAAAAAAATTATTTATTTATAAACTAAATAATAAAAACTATATTAATCTAATTTTAATTTTGTATATCTTTTATCAAGACTCATATGATTTATTCTTATTTGTCTTCTGTTTTGAATTCTATTTCTTAATGTTTCTGTGTCAATAGTTCTAACAAAAAATAATTTATTTAATTCTAAATTTTTAGTTTCTTCATTATCTTTTTTTATTAAATTTATAGTATGCTTATTTTTGAAAGAATGATGTAATCTAATAGCTTTTCCTTTAAAATTATATTTCATTTTATTTTGAGTATTAAATGAATAATCATTAATTAAAAATTCTTTTTTATTTTTTGGACTTATTGTCCTTAATAAAGCCAATTTATTTTTATTTGATAATAAATTATTTCTTTGAGAATTAAAAGCAGTATAATATTCATTACTTTGATTTGAATAAAAATTAGATATTGTTTGACTATAATTATCTGGTGTGATTTTGGGATAAAAATTATCTAATAATCTATTTGTATTTTGTGATGAATTTACAAAATTTTTTATTGGTAAAATAGAATTTTTTTTAATATTTTTTATTTGAATAAAAGGTTTAGTTTCTATATCATCATAAACTTCATAATCTTCTTCATAATTTATTATTTTAATTTTTGGAGTTTTTTTTTTCCATTTCAAAGGATATATTTTTTTCTTTAGTAATTCTATTTTTTCTTGTTTAAAAAAATATTTATTTGTTAATGTTTCTAAATTAATTCTTTGAAATTTTTTATCACTTAATGATATTGAATTTGAGTTTTCTGATTCAACTTTTTCAAAAATTTCTTTGAATTGAATAAAATCTGAATATTCAGTTGATAAGTTTCTATGAAGAAAAAAATCTGGAATATTTTCATATACTATATAATCAGTAAAAAATTGTAATAATATAGAAAAATCATTATATAATCCTAAATTTTTTATAAAATCAATTTTTCTCTTTATCAATATTATTTTAGTATATTGCTTTTTCAATTCTTGAAATTCATTAAAATTTTTAATTAATTCATTTCCTTTTAGAATTAAACTATCCATTGAAATGATATTAATCAGTTTTTCATAAAAAAGATTTTTAGATTTGAATTGTTTGATTTCTTTAATAAAATCATCATATAAAAAAAAATATATTGGAAATAAATGAATTGAATAAAAACTTTGATTAGTAGGAATTAAATTTTCCACTTTGTAATTAAAATGAGTTTCTAAAATATAATTTATTAAATTAACACATAAATTTTCAGAAATAGAATTTAAAATTAACATCAAAACAGAAGTTAAAATTATTAATCCAATTCTAATTATATCCTCCTCTTTTACAATAGTATCATTATTTCTAAATAAATTATTTATTAAAAGAAATTTTATTTGATATATTTTTAAATCAAAATCAACTGGACATTTATTATATATATAAAAAGAATCTATGTTTCTATTGAAATATAAAATTTTATTATAAGTTTGACAAAGAAGTAATAATTTCTCTTTTTCTAATTTTATATATTCTCTATTCTCCTTTAATTCATTTGTAGTATTTATTCCTAAAACATTTAATATTTTTTTATTTGTTTTATCATATGTTTCATAATAATTTTTAATGTCAATTAAATTTTTATTCGTTATATTTAATTGATTTCCTAATTTTTTTTTCTTTTTTTTCAAATCATTTAAATCTTTCATACTTGTATAATTCATCAATAATGATTTCCTATTTTCTTTTTTATTCAAAGAATCAATCATATAATTTAATCTGTTATTTAAAAGAGTTATATTTGGATTACGGCATTTAAAATGTTTTAATATTTTTTGGTCTTGAATTTGTATCATTAAAATATTTATAGTTAAATTTTTAATTGATAATAATTTTCTTTCATTAAAAGAATCAATTGATATTCTTAAAAAACCAAAAATTTTTTTTATGGATAATGCTGAACAATCTTCTATTGCATTCTGAAATAAATCCAAATAAAATAAATTTGGAAGTTCTGTTATAAAATCAATATTTCTTAAACTATTATTTCTAAGAGATAAAAACTCTAAATTTTTAAAATTATATATTATATTTTTGTCAATTGAATTATAAACAATTGAAGATATATTTGAATTATTCATTATAATTCCTTTTGTTTGAATCAAATCAGTTTCCTCATTTTTATTATTATTTTGTTGATTTATTTTTGATTTATTTTTAGCAACTAAATTATAAATTTCATCAGTTGTAATATTCATTAAAATAATAATAAAATAAAATATTTAACAAATAAACAATAAGTATTATTAAATAAATTTTACTCATCAATAAATTAATATAAACATAGGTAAATTATTCAAATATGAATGATGTTGGATTTTTGAGAATAACACATAAAATCAGATATTTTGAGTTTAAAAGTCTTTTTATGTAATTATAAAATATAATATAAACTGATTTAGTTATTAAGTCTAAATAACAATCCATCAAATTGTTTATGTTTATAAAAACTATTAAAATTATAATAAAAAAGTTTTTACAATTTACATAAAAATGTTTTTATAATATTTAATGTTTCAAATAATTTAAAAAATAATCTATATTCAATTTTTTTTTCAATATTATTTTAAAATAATATAAATATAATCTATTAATTAACTAATTAAAGTATTAAATATTGAAAAATAAAATAAAAATGAGGAAGGATGATGACACAATAAATTTTTTAAATAAATTTAAAAATAGAATTGAAACAATTGATAAAACAGGTGTTTTAGGCTTAATGCATCATACTGAAAATCCTATTAATGTAACACCAATATCTATAAATAACAATAAGTATAATCCATCATATTTAAATTATAATAATTATTCAAATTTTCAAAACGGCTCTTATGATAATAATAAAATATATAATTCTTATTTCAATAATAATAATAATCAAAATAATAATTTATATAATTCATATAATTCATACAATTCATATATAAATAATAATAATAACCAAATGAATGTATATAATTCTTATTTAAACAAAAATAATAATCAAAATAATGATGAAAATTCAAACAATTATTTTAAAAATAAAGGTTATTTTTTAATTGATTATATTCCACCAAGTCAAAAATTAATAAAAAACAATCCAATGATTCCAGAAACCAAGAAATCATCTATACCAATAAGAAGAGAAAGGAATATTTTAAGTAAAAGTGTAAATTTAAATATATCAAAAAAAATTAGAATAAATACAGATTTAAATAAAGAAAATGAAAATATAGTAGATCATGGTTATACACCATATACATTAAAAGATTATAAAAATTTAGGACAAGTAAATAATTTAGGATCATTAGGACCAAATATTGGTTCAAAAGATTGGATTGAAAAAGAAGCAAAAAGAAATAGGATGAGTAATTATGGTAATAATATTATGAAAAATGAAACTGGATTAGTTTATAAAGTTTATGCTAGTCCTGAACAAATGGAAAAAAGAAAAAAAGATTTAATTAAATTAAATTCAAAATGGAGAAGAAGTAATACTTATGGAAAAAATTTAATTGATTCAAGAAGAGAATCTATTCATAGTTATTTTTCTGAAAAAAATATAAATAATCAAAAAATTGAAGAAGATTTATTTAATCCTGAAAGAGATAGAGAAACTTATCTTAAGAGATTAGAAAAAATGAAAGGATTGTTTTTAAATTAATCTTATTATACTTATTAATTGTATATAACTTCATTAATGGTCAATTTCATTTGATTTTTCTAAATTTTCAAAAATTTTAATATAGATTTATTTATATTTTTTTTGAAGAGTAATAATAATTAATTATATTTTGAAAAGACTCAAATAAATCATTAAAAAAATCTAAACCTTTTTTGGGAAATAATTTTTACTCTTTTAATAAATTTAAAACTTTAAAAATAAAGTTTATAAAAAAATTGTTATGAAAATATAATTGAAGTATGTTAACTTTTAATTTTTTTAAGAAATTTTCTTCTATATTCAAATAAAGTGAAAATAAACTAAATAATTTAATTTTATTTTAAATAAAATTCTTTAACAAAAAATAAAAAATAAATATTTAAAGTCATAATAATTATAGAATAAGAATGTTAGTGTGACTAAAAATTCTTGAAATTGTTCAAATAAAAATTTAAAAAAGAATCAAAAATTTAGAAAATGGTATTTCTTAGTTAAAAATATTTTATTTGTACTTTATGGGGTATGAAAATTAAAAAATTTTATTCATTTTTTAAATATGAATTGAATTTAAGTTTTTATACAATAAAAGTAGGATTTTCAATAAAAAAGTAAAAATAAAGAATAAAAATATTAAATTCCAAATTTGGGATATTGCTATAGAATATTAGAATTTTTAAAATAGCTAAAATATGATTGAAAATTGTGTTTATATTTTTGTTTTTTTGAAATTAGAAAAAACTTTAAATAATTTAAAAAAATGGAGAAATGAAATTAAAATTTTTTATTCTACAATTTCTTATTATTTGAATATTAAATAAATGTTATCTTGAGAATCAAAGAGAAATAAATAAGCTTAAAAAATTGATGAAGAAAACAATTTAAACTTTGATGAAGTTTTTGCTAAAAAAAATATTAATATTTTTAAAATATTTAAAAATATTTTAATATTATTTGTGATAATACAGATAAAAATGTTTATAGTATGAATAAGATTTATATAAACATCAAAAATTTGGAAGAAAATTATAAAAAAATTAGTAAAAATGAAAAAAATGAAAAAAAAAAAACAAATACTGTTCATTTTAATTTTATTAAGATTTTTTTCTAACTATTTTTAGTATTTTTTATTGAATTATTTTTTAAAATAAATAATTAAAAGATAAATGAAAAATAAAATGATAATTATTTTAATTTTTTAAAAATTAAAAAGTTTCATACCACATAATATGTTTAGTAATAATAAATTTGAAGTGATTAAAAATTTATAATTTAAATGACTATTTATTTTAATTTTAATTTTTAAGATAAATTTATTTATTAAATTCAATATCAAAATAGGATAATTAAAGAACTTTTAATTTTATTCCTATTTTCAATTAGTTGTTAAATAAATTAATTTCTATATTTTCTTTTAAAAAAGATTTTTTAATGATTTTTTCTTTTGTTTTCATTTTTTTTTGAAATCTTGAGACTAAAAATTAATAATTAATTTATAATATACTTTTTATGAATTGAATTTTTTAGAATATAATTAATTTTAGATATTTTTAGTATATTTCATTAATTAATAAAAAAATAATTAAATCTGTAAACAATCCCAAAACAAAATATAATAAAGGATTTTTTTAGATATATAAAAGCTCTAAAATTTACTTTCTTAAAAAATGAAAAATAAGTTTTTTATCATATTATTTTTTCTTTTTTCTTTTTCAAATCAAAATAACAATTTTGGTGAAGTTACTTTTACTTTAAATAAAACAGTATATATCCTTGGAAATTCATTAAAAAAAGTAATTCCAATTTATGGATCAAAAGTGAACACTATACTTCAAGTATTTATTAATAATACTAAATGTGAAGCAAAAGATAATGAAAAATATGCTTTTTATTGTCCAATAACTCAAGTAGGGAATTATTCTTTCAATTATATCAAAAATTCAACAACTTATGATATTCCCCAAATGATATCTGTTGTGAAAAAAATGAATGACATATTTAATATTACTCCCTCAAGAGAGACTAAATGTTTATATAATGATGAAGCTATTTCATATACTTTAGAAAGTATAAATGATGAATTATCAATTGATTTCAATAATATTCAAGTTTTTGCCTATGCTCCTGATAATCAATATAATATATATAGAAACAAAGATAATACAACTGAATTTATATTATTTAGTAGAGAAATAATAAGTGATAAAAAAGCTGTATTTAGTTTAACTTCTAGTCATATGAATAAACAATATATTGTTAGAGTCACTCAAAATTCTGACTATGATGATACTTTAGGAAAAATTCAAGGTTTTACTTTTACCAATTTAACTTTTGATAGTTATTTTTATCCTCATAT
Source organism: Isotricha sp. YL-2021b (assembly GCA_023805745.1). Taxonomy (NCBI): domain Eukaryota; phylum Ciliophora; class Litostomatea; order Vestibuliferida; family Isotrichidae; genus Isotricha; species Isotricha sp. YL-2021b. Next base: position 62,442 of record JAJJKW010001551.1, read on the forward strand.
GCAAAGAATTAGAGTTAAATCGAATTTATGTGAGTTTAAACCAGATCAATTTCTGTTAAAAAATCAACAAAAAGAATTTAAAGTTATTTGTAATGAATTATCTACTTTTTATTATTCTAATTATTATTATTGCTATTTTAATGAAACAGTAGATTATAATGGAAAAATAGATGTTTATTTCCATAATAAACAATTAAAAAGTGATATTATTGCTTCAAAACCAATTGAGAAAATATCTGTAAAGATTGTTAAAGAAAATTTTAAAAAATTAGTGAATTGTCATGGAGAAAGGTTGATATGTGATGAACAAAATTGGATAAGAATAAATATATCAAGCTCAGACGATAAATTTAATATATCTGCAATAAATAAAATATATCTTGAACATGGGGATGATTTTGAAACAACAAAAAGAACATATGAAAGATCTTCTAGTCAATATAAATTAATTTATAATTACACAACTGATTTAATATATTTTGAATATCAAAATATAAAAGGAGAATTAATTAGGATTACAAAATATGAAAGAGAATTATTTGAAGATGAAAGATTATCAGCTGCAATAAATCTAACATATAAATATAAAACACCATATACAATATATAGTGATTCATTAGATAATATTTCATTTGATGATTCATTTATGGTTAATGGAGATATTGGACTTAGTAGTTATGTACAAAATAATTTACGGTTTGTGTCATCTAATGCAAGAGAAAGGTATGGATATACATTATGTAGAAGTCCATTGAGTTGTCCTTGGCAAAGTATTGAAAATTATAAAAATCAATCATATTATACAGTGACACTTTATAATAATGAACCTGGTACTTTTCGAGTTCAATCAAGATACAATACAATTGGTGTTAATATGAATGCTATTAATATTAAAATAGAAAATAAATGTCAGAAAAATATTTTTGGTGATTTTAGAAATTTAGAGGATGTAATAATTAATATTTATTATCCAAAAGGAAATAAAAATATAAGAGTTAAATATAATGGATATGAAATCCAAAAAAATCCAAATGCTAATGTTGAAAAAAATCCAATGGATTATATTTATGAAAGTTATATTATTTCAGCAAATGAATTACTTCCACAAGCAACTGCTTCAATAATATATGGAGATGTGGAAGCAGGTCAAGCTATAATTTCTTATTCTAATGTAATAATTCCAACAATTGTAAAATTAAAAGAAATTATTAACACAAGAGAAAATAATACAGAAACAATTAAAATAAGATTTAAAGAAGAAATGACTGTAGGATATAGTGAAACTGTTTTTTATCTAAAATATTATGACCCTTATAATAAGAAATATTATACAAATGACTGTATTTTAGAAGATAATCATATTATTATATCTTGTAAAACAAATAATATTTATAATAAAAAACTTTATTATCAAACAAAATGTGAAAATGATGTATCATTAGATTATGAAGTTATATATTTTACTCCTAAAGATACTGAATTTAAAATTAGTAAATATTATTATATTTTACCTGGAAATAAACAATCTGTAACTTTTTATTTTGAATATTATTCACCTTATTATAATTTTCCAAAAGAAGTTTTGATTAATGGAAAATGCAAAATTAAAAAAATAGAGAATTCAGGGAAAACAAGAAGATATTATTTTGATACACGTGAACCGGGTGATTATGAATTTTCATTTAGATTATTTTATTCAAATGAATACCATAAAGGTGGTTTAGTGAAAGTTAGAAAATCTTTAGGTGATTATTTTAGTAAAATAGGTTTTGAATCTAAATGTCTATATTATAATAGAGAAACAAAATTTAAATACTATCCAACAAATGATATAAATAATAGTCAAATATTATATTATGACAGCTATAATGGAGAAGCTAAACAAATAATTGGAAATGAAATCCATGTTAATAATCCTAATTCACAATTAAATAGTGGAAAATGGTATTCACGATGGACTAGAACTTTTAATATTATTACTTTGAATGGAAATAATGGTCCTTATCTTTTTCAAGATTCAGTAACATTTACTCAAGTATATGCTCCCTATGTTACTTATTCATTAAGAGATATATTATTAACAGCCTATTGTTATTTTGGTAATTTTCAAATAGGGAGATCTAGAAAAGAAATGGATTTATATTGTGAACCAGACTTAGCTAATAATGTTTTAAATTGTCATTCACAAAGAACTTTATCAAAAGGTAGATATAATATTTATTATGGTGATACCATTGTAACTTCAACTTTAATTAGTCAAATAATAAATGAAGCAAATTTTAATGCCAATCCAACAGAAACAAAAATTGGAAATAATGGAATTTCAATAACATCAAGTGATTATTATTTACCAAATGTAGATAAAATTATTGTTAAAAATAGTGATGGAGATTCTATAGTTTATTATCCATATCATCCTAGAAGTAAATATTCCTATCAATTTTCTGTAAGTGAATCGTCTATTTCACTTACTTTTACAGCATATCCTGGAAAAACTTATAATTTACAATTATTTTTCGGAAGTCGTGGTTCAAAAATTCTGGAATTTAGAAAAAAAGATCAACATATTTCATATTCTTTCAAAAATATTTATTATTATTTTGATTATAATGATAATGTTGAAAAACCAATTATAGGAATAAATTGCGATTTTGCTAATCAAATTGAAAGAATATATTATAAGAATATAAAATCAAATTCTTTTTATTATAATTTTACAGGGAGTTCTTCTTCAAATACTTATACTGCAAAATTTAATCCTCCAGATATAGGAACATATGTTTTTGCTTATTCTATAAGAAATTGTAAAGGAATATTTCCAATTCTGGATGAAAAAGTCATAGTTGGAAAAAATTTCTTAAGTTTTGTTCTTCATCTTATGCCACCATATAATATTTTAACTTCCATACCTTTTTCAATTGATATTATTCCAATGTATAGATCAATGAAACTATCTGTTTATTTTTCTAGACCTTATTCTTTAAGAAATCCTGATATTCAGTTAGAACGTGAAAAAGGATGCTCAAATTATGATTTAACAGTAGAACAATTACAAAAAATTAAATATAAAGGATATTATACTTTTGTTATTCTTGATAAAACAACAGATACAATTTTATATACTCAAGAACAAATTACTTTCCAAGATTTTTATTTTGAAGAAGCAGCTTATTTATCTTCTAGAATTATTACAATTAAAAATGCTGAATCTACAATTAAAGATTTAGAAATTTATTATGAAGATGAAGAAGATGAAAATTATGGAGAAAAAATATATAGTGAGCAACAAGAATATGATAGTACTACAAAAGAATCAAAACTTTTTTTGCCAGATTCTTTTAAATATCCTGGTACTTATTATGTATATGTTGATGGAGATGATTTCACATCATTTTTCTTATCTTATGATTTAAATCAAGCAGAATTTAATTTTTATCCTATTTCAGGAAAAAATAATCTAATAATTAAATCCCCTTATTATTATCTTCCTTTTTTAAAAAAAATTGTAGTTTTAAATAATGATACAAATGAAAAAATTTTTTATGATAAAACAAATATAACTTATAAAAATAATGATTATATTCAAATTAAATTACCTAATTCTAGTGGTAAACCAACATATATTGTCACTGAATTATATGAAGATAATCCAAAATATAATGAAGAGTTTAAATATGAAATTAATAAGAAATTAGAATATGATAGTGCAATTTATTTCACTTTAACTACAAATTATCAAGTAATAAAAAATTCTGCTAACCCTATTGTTTTCAGTTTCAATTTAGGTGAGAATGCTTCAACTATTAATTTAAAAAGAATAATTTCAAAAATTTATATTAATAATGAATTAAAAATATTAGATTATGATAAAGGGGAAGAGTGCTCAATATTAGGAAATAATAGTGTTTCATGTTCATTTTCAAATCCAGGGAAATATACAGAATTAAATATAACATATAATGAATTTGAAGAAACTTTAAAACAATATGATTATATTATATATGATTTTGATGCTGATAATTGCTTTACTGACGATAATTCAAAAGTTTATTATACTTTAGAATTAGGAGATTCACCATATTATGTTTTTATTAATCAAAAATCTTTAAAATTAAATGTTACAGGAACTTATGTTATTAATAAATCAGAATTAAAATATGGTAAAAATGAAATAAAAATACAAAAAAAATCAGAGAATGCAGAGTCAATATTTGTAACAAGTTTTAATTATTATCCTAATACTTTAGTATCAATAAATGATGGAGATATATTAAAAGCACAAAATGGACTTAATTTTATTTATAAAGTTGAAAGTGAATCAACAACAATTCAAAGTATCATTGATAGTAATTCTGTAATCCCACCTTTCTATTTAAGAAATCTAATTAATGGAAGTTTAAAACAAATTAAAGTTTCATCATATAATTCAAATTTGAATGAATTTACTATTTCTGGAGATTTATCAAAAGATGAGCAAGGAAATTATATATTTGAATTTGAAGATTATTGTGGAAAAACAATTCAAGTTTCAGAAATTAAAATTTTAGATTTACAAAGTCAAAGATTAATTTCAATGTCACCAAATTATATTAATGTAGATATAATTTCTAATACTTTAGTCACTTTAACTTATAATAAGAATTTTGATTCAAATTCTAAACCTAAAATAGTTTCTCTATTAGATAAAGTTACAAAACAAAATATTGAAAATGGAACTTTTCCAGTCGAAGAAGTTGTTGGAAGAAATGTTATGTTTACAATTACTGAAAATTTTATTCAAAGTGCTACAGAAGGAAATTATTATATTAAATTAACATTTGAAAATGAAGAAAACGAAATTATAAGTTTAGAGACTTTAGAATTATGTAAAAGATTATCTTTATATGAGATAAAACAAAGATTACCTTTCTCTAAAGGAAATAATTTAAATAAAACAGGTGTTATATTTATGACAGATTTTAATGAAGGTAGAATAGAAAAAGTTACATATAATGAGAAGCAATTAGGTTTTAATAAACATTTAAATTATACTCAAATTTTAATATTTGATACTACAAATATTTTAACTAATTTAGGAAAATATATTTTTAAAATATATGAAAAAGGATTTGATGATCCATTAATTTATACTGTTGAAATATTTGATGCTCAAGGAGATGATATTATAACTAATCATTTTTATTATAGAAAAACAAAAACAGGAAATGCATTTATTACTATTTCTGTTTCTGATGAAGTTTATGGAGTATTTTATAAATTAAATGATGAAGGTAATGTAGAACCTTTATTTCAACCATGGACAAATTCATTTGTATTAAATACTTCTATAGATGAGGGATATTTTACTATTTATAAAAACTTAACTGGAGATTTAGTAAAAGTTAATAATTCTAAAATTTATGTAATTAAAGATATTTATGATTTTATTAAAGACGATTTTGACAGTTGCCAAATAAATTATTGTGGTCAATATGAATCATATAAAAATAATTGTTACACTGATTTTTACTTAAAAAAATTATCAAAATATAATATAAGTTCTCAATCTGCAATCTATTTTGGATTATATTCTCTTAAAGATTCTAAAACTACTAAATTAGTATTAAATGGTAATTATCCATTGATCAATCATACTTTTATAAATAACAAATACTATCTTCAAGTTTTAAGAAAAGATCTTATTGATGATCAACCAATTGTTCTTTTCCAAACAAATGTAATATTATCAAATTTATCAATAGATGAAAATTCTAAAGATTATTATGATAATAAACTTATATTTACATTAAAATCTTTATGTGTAAATAAAGATAAAATAATAATTGGCGAAACAGCACTTGTTAATTCTAGTGAGATAATTAATTCAAAATCTGAATATTATTATGAAGTAATTGGAACACCTCAATATTATTATAGTTTATCTTATAATAATAAAATATCACTTGGAAATATTTCAACAATGAAAGATTTTATTTATAATATAATAGTAACAACAACAGAAAATCTTAATGCAAGATATACAGTTAAAACATTAAATCCAAAATTCCCAGCACAATTAATTTCTAAAATCTATATAGCAAATAGTGATGATTATTCAGATTTTGAAATCTTTAGTAAATCAATTGTTTATTCAGGAACTAATATGGCCTATGTTGATGTACCTGCAAATTTAATATCTAAACATATAACTATAATAAAAATTATATTATCAAATGGAATTTCAGCAGAAGTTTCAGATAATTATCGTTATAATTATGTTTTTAATAAGTTAACTTCTGTTAATCCTGAATATCTTTATTCATACAGAGATACAGATAATATTACATTTAAAACTGTTCCTTATAAAAATCCTATATTTTTAACTTATAATTCCGTTGAAAATAAATTTACATGTTCTTCTAAAGGTTGTGTAACTGAAGAAATGGTATATGCAAGAGATTATCAGATAAATTATTATGATAATGTAGTTTTACATACAATAAAATATGGATTTAATAATAAATGTCATAGTTCAAATGATGAATCTACTGAAATTTTATTCTTTTTATTATCTGAATCACAAATTCCAAATATTGAAGAATTAGAGGTGAAAATAAAAATGTTAAAAAATCACACAGAAATTGCTAATTCAATTCAATATAATAATGTTGAATATGAAGACAATATTTATAATTATTCTTTTAAAATTGATGTTAATTCATTAGTTAAAGGAGAATTTTATGTAGAATTTAATAAAACTTCATTTTCTAATTATGAACTTACTATAGTTCAAGGAAAAAGTATTAAGAATATATATGGAACTATTTATGCAAATTATGAAGGTGAACAATTTTATATTATTGAATTTAATGAATTGATTGATGAAGATGATGTTTTAAATCTTGTAATTTATAATGTTGAAACAAACGAAAGAAATCAATTATCATGTGATTTATTGTTCGATAATAAAAATTCAATAATATGTAAACTAAAAGAAAAAATAACTTCAACAGGCTCATTCAAATTGAAATATATTGATGAATGTGGAAATGAAATTATATCAACACAAACTATAACAATTCAAAATTTGAATTCAAATCCAATTCCAATTAGTTGTATTCATAAATATGATATTAAAAATTCAAATGAAAAAATAGAATTAACATTTAGTGATTCAATTTCTTCAAATATATTAAGTAAAATATCTTTGTTTAAAACAGATGATATTTATAATGAAATTGCAGTTAATCCTACTATAAATTCAAATAAAATAACATTTACATTAAATGCTGATATTGAATTAGGAGATTATATAATTAAATGTACATATAAAAATGGAGAATATACTGTTGTTCCTTTAGTTGTTATATATGATGGTAATTTTGGAATTACTAATTATGATCCTTTAGTTAGAATAAATCCTTTTACTTTAGATTCAGTTTCTATTCCTTTTAAAGGAAAATATCATCATAATCAAATTAAATATGTATTTTTAATGAAAGATATAGATGATAATTATTGTACAAAGATTGAAATTAAATTTAAATTTGATGAAAACTTATCTCTTCTTAATCTAACAGATAAAACCAATCAATTAAATGAACTAATACAATATCATATTGAAATAGTTGGAGAAATTCAATCTTTCCATTATTATTTATATTATATTAAAGTTGGAACTTCATCAAGTCATAATTTAATATTAAATAAAAAAAATTATTTCTTTGAAGGACCTATTTCTTCGTCTTTAATATGTAATATAATAAATGAAGTAAATTCAACTTCTAATTTAACATTTAAAGTTCATTATTGTACTCAAAATCAAATTCTATTAGGTTTAGATTATTCATATGAACAACCTGAAATTGATTCAGATAATATTGAAAAATCATCTATTATTCTTTATGACTCGAATAATAATCCTTTATATACTGATTATTTAACAATTTATACAAAAAATTATATATTAAATAATTTACCAATTCAAAATGGTTTAAAATATAAAACATATACATTAAAAGAATATGGTACATATTATTATAAATCAGTTCTAAAATTTACAGAAAATTATACAAAAACAGTAAACTTATATAAATTAGGATTAATCCAAACAAGATTTCCATATCCTGTTGAAACATCATATACTGCAGACCCAAAAAATAATATATTTTTATATAATTACAAAACAACAAAAACAAACAATGATCACACATTTCTTATAAGACATCCTTTAAATAATTCAATATATATCAAATCAACTTTCTCTTTCTTCAAATGTGGTAATAATGGAACATTTTATTCAATAAAAGACAATGATATAACATGTGAATCATGTTTAGAAAATTATCCAAACACTCCAAATAAAGATTATTATACAAATAAATGTGTATCATCTTGTTCATCATCAGCATATCTTTTTTCAGTAAATAATCAATGTTATAAAGATTGTGATGATTTAGTAGATATTCCATTATTTTATGAAGAAAAAAAATGTTTATATGCATGTTCAGAAGGATATGGTCGTGATAGTGAAAATTCAAGAATATGTAAAAAATGTAAATCAGTAGTAGATGGAATATGTGTACCATGTTCAGGTTATAGTTGTTTTAGTTCAGATGTAGAAGAAAAAGATTGTAGTACATATAAATGTGAAAATGATGGTAGTTGTTATATGAAAAATAGAGAACCTATATGTTTATGTCCAGGAGATTTTTCTGGAGATCATTGTGAATCTAATTCAACTGAAGCAGCTCAAAGAGGAAAAGATATTTTAAATCAATGGAAAGCTCCTAATCAAGGTAATAATCCTGATTCTCTTGTTCATCAAGATAAAAATGGTAATTCTTATATTAATGCTCATTCAAAAACTGCTATTAGTCAAGTTAAAGAAATGAAAAATACTATGAAAAATGAAAAAGCTGTTAGAAAAATGGGACAAAAAGCTGTTAAAGAAACTTTCCATTTAATTGGTAATTCTATCATGCAAATGTTAGATGGTTTAGTTGATATGACTTCTGATATTATTCATTTATTTGATTGTGCTGTTACTATTTGTCAAACTAATCTTAAAATTAAAAAAAGTTTAAGAATGAGGAATTTACAAAATTTCAATTATGATGATGATGGAGATGATTTTGAAGATGAAAAAGATGAAGAAATTTTTGATATTAATGAAGAAGAAGAAATGAATAAATTAAATGATTTATTAAATAAAGCAAGAACTATGTATAAAATGATAACTATAAAAGATATTAAAGAAGGAAATTATGATTTAAATAGTGCAACTTTTGAATATAGTAAAGAAAGAAGTATATATTATCAAAGATATAGTAATAAAATATCAAGTTATTCAAAATAAGTGATGATATAGGATATAATGATGAATTAATGTTTATTGATTCTTTAAG
>JAJJKW010000258.1:0-71577 GCA_023805745.1 Isotricha sp. YL-2021b
CCAATCCCCAATCCCCAATCCCCAATCCCCATTTTTTGTGTTTAATTTAAATTATAATAAATATTTTATAAGACAAAAATATTTTTATTTTATATATAATTCATTATTTTATAATTAAAACAATTTTTTTGATGGATAAATTTAAATAATATTTTTTAATTAATTATAATAAAATTATTTTACAATAAAATTTGTTTGAAAATTTTAAAAAAAAAAAATATTTATAATTTTCTAATATTAATAAAAAAACTTAATTTCCAGTTTCTTCAAATATTTTTTTTTCAGGAACATTTTGTTCTTGAACTTTCTTCTGTTTTCTTTTTTTTCCGTTTGAAATTAAATAATCAACTTTATCTTTATTTAATTTAGGAACACTAATACAAATTTAATTTTAGCTGTAAATTTATTACCAATTAAGCTTAATTTTATTAATTTAGACATTTAACTATTATTTAAATAATTAACAAAAGCATCAGTTAATTAAGTAATATTTTAATTTACAGTATTTAATTTAGTCTAATTTTTATTTTCTTTAATAATTTTAACTTATCATCACTTATATTTACATTTTTAGATAATATATAATCATTTATTTGTAAATGAAATTAATCATGAAATTATACTTTATCATTCTACATTTATCATATTTATATATGATAATATATCTCTAATTGAAAGAGATGAATCTGAATCTATTGATTCATTATGAAATGAATTATTATTTTTTAATATTGTTTAATGTTGATAATCCGCAATATTTTAATTCATTTTTTCTTTTGATGGAACAAGACCTATTTTTTTATTATTTTTTATTTTTTTTATTTTTTAATATTGTTGTTCTGTAAGATATATTTTTGAAAATTATGTATTTTAGGTAATTTGATGTTTAATATTTTTTTTTTAATATTTATATTTTTTTTATTTAGTTTTTAATGAATTTTGTAAATATTAAGAAAATTAATCATATTTCTTTTAATCAAATTTATTCTCAATTTTCACTTTCTCATGAATTTGGGATTAATATTTATGATGCTAATAGTTTAGAATTAATTTATTCTTGTAATTCTTTAGGTGATATCTATATGAGTAAATTATTATTTGAAATTGGATTAGTTTTATTTTTTGGAAATGAAAATAATAATAAATATTCTTCTAATAAATTAGTTTTATATGATATGGAAAAACAAAATGATATTTTTTCTACTATTTTTAAAACAAAATTAGTTGATATTCAAAATCAACAAAATTTTATATTTATTGAAAATACAAAAGAAATACATATCTATAAATTAAATAATTCAAATTCTCTTGATTTTTGTTTAAATATAGATTTACCTTATGAAGTTAATTTTCCTTTTGTTACATGGAATCTTGAAGATAATTATTTTATTTTATATCAAAATGAAATTAAAAGAATTGAAATTGCAAATTTATTATATAAAAACCAATATTTATTTTTGAATTCATCAAAAGCAAAAATTATAGGTTTACCTCATAAAAAAGTTCAAAAAATATTTTATGAACAAATATCTCAAAATATTTTTATTGTAAATGGATTAGGAGATAAAATATATGAAATAGAAATAAATAAAGGAGAACAAATAAGAGAATATTATAGAGGAAATAGTTATGGATATATTTCTGATATTTTAAATGTTCAAAATAAATATATTATTATTTGTAATGCTAATAAAACAATTCATGTATATGATATTAATCATAAATCACAAAATAAAAATATTTTTAATTTAATCACTTCATACACAATTAATTTAAATAGTGAAAATCTATTTTATTCAATTTTAAAAATTCCTTTTAATGATATTTTTAAGAATAATACTAATTCAATTTTTCAAAAAGATTTTGAAACAAAAGGAGCATTATTAACATATAATAAAGAAGGAAATTTTATTAAAGCGATTTGCTACAATGGAAATGCAATTTATATAAATATTGATTATCAAACACCTAAATATTTTTGTAATAGAAAAATAAATTTTATGGATGAAAACCAAAAATCAGAATTTATAAATGATTTTTAGTTAATAATATTTATAAATTCAATAAATATAAAAAACTTTAAATAATCATTTTTTTTATAATTAAAAAAACGTTAAAATAATGAGAATTCTGATCAGGAATTTAGAAATGAAACTTAAATTTTGAAGTAAAATAATTTTATATAATGATAAGAAAAGAAGAATTTTTATTTGGAAAAAGATTAGGGAAAAATACATCAGAAAATATTAAAAAAATTAATTTAAAATCAAAAATTCCTCTTCCGCCAAAAAAAAATAATCGAAATTTAAAAGAAAATATTACAACCGCTTTTTCAAAACAAAAAATAAAATCAAGAAATTCTTTAATAAAAGGCATAAATTTATCTAATTCAAATTCTGAAACTTTAACAATATCTACAAATATTACAACACAAAGAAAAAAGAATTATATTAAAATTAATGAAAGAATTAATATTGAGGCATTAAAAAGAAAAATAAAATTTCATAAAAATGAAAATATTTTAGAAAGAACAAGAAGTGGAAAAAAAACTAATAGAAGTCAAAAAACTACTCCAGAAGGAAATGAAAGTTTAATAAGTAATAAAGAAAATATAGACAATTTAAATATCAATGAAAATAATGAAAAATTTAAAGAAATTAAAAATAGTAATTTTAATATTGATTATCAAAAAAATTTATATGATATTAAAGAAGAATATTTAGGTACAATTAAAAATAATGAAATTATTCATAATATTATTCAAGATGATGCTGATAAACAAATAAACATTTTAAAAGAAAAATATAAAAAAATCTTTGATAAAACACGAAATGATAATAATAATCTCCAAGAACAAATTAATAATATTAATTTAGGATTATTTTCTAATAATATTAATAATTTAGAAATAAATAAAAAAAATTGTGCATTATTCTCAAGAAAGGAATATAAACAATTATTAACAACTGAAAATAAACTTGAATATGGAAATTCAATTTTAGAAGAATTTTTTTTGAAACAAGAAATAACAAAAGATATATTATCAAATCATGAAATAACTCCAAAAATGAGATTAAAAATGGTTGATTGGATGATTGAAGTATTTCATAATTTAAAATGTAAAGATATAACTTTTTTTACAGCTGTAAATTTAATGGATAGATTTTTTATTAAAACAAATAATAAATATAAACCAGAAAATTTACATTTAATTGGAATGTGTTCTATTTTTATTGCTTCGAAATTTTGTGAAATTTATCCTATTAAATTAATTACTCTTATTGAAAAAGTTGGACATAATAAATTTAATAAACAAGATATTTTACAAATGGAAGAAATTATTATGGAAAGCTTAAATTATGATATTTTAAGACCTTATTCTCTTGATTTTGCAGAATATTTTTATGAAGAATTATTTTCTTTTTTTGAAAATAATTTTAATATTCATAATAAATATTTGGAACAATATTTAAGAAATTTTATTGAAAAATTAAATATTAAAATCTCTCTTGATAAATTTTATTTTGATAAATGTGAATCTATACAAAAATATACTGAAAAAATGAGGAATTTTTTATGGTTAGTTGTAATATATTTACTTAAAATGTGTAATCATGATTATGAAATGATTCAAGAAAAACCTTCATTAATAGCATCTTCATGTATTTTAGTTGGAATAAGAATTTGTGAAATATTAAATAATGAAATATATGTTAATGAATTATTTATGGAAAAATTATCTAGAATATCAAAAGAAAATAAATATAATTTATTATTTTGTAGTTCTAAAATTTTATCAAAGGCACAAAATTTCCAAAAAGAATATGAAGGAATAAATAATTTATATAATACTCATTTTGAAATGCTCAATCGGATTCAATTTAATAAATGAAATTATAATAATAATATTAGATTTAAATAAATAATATTTTAATTTATTATAAATATATATTAGTATTTTAAATAAAAATAATGGCCGAAAACGACGTATTTTAAAAAATAAAATAATTCTTATTTTAGCTTAATTTTGGAATAGAAATGGTTGATAAAGCAAGTGTAGAAAATGAAAAAAATGAAAATGAAAAAAAAGGAGAAACTTTAGAAAAAAAAACAACAGAACAACAATCAGAAAAAAGAAAAAGTACAATAACAAATTTTGTAGAAAATTCAGCTCATCCAATAATATGTTTATTTACAATATTATTTAAAATATTATCAATTTTATCATATTTAGTATTTTCAAATAGTACACAATATTTAACAACAGTATTATTTGGTTCTTTTGATTTTTGGATAACAAAAAATCTATCAGGACGTTTACTTGTTGGATTAAGATGGTGGAATGAATTAAATGAAAAAGGAGAAGAAATTTGGATTTTTGAAAGTAAAAATGAAAAAAAAGAATCTAATAATGATAAAATTGTTTTTTGGATTAGTTTATATTTTTATCCTGTTTTATGGCTTTTTATTCTTTTGTATAATTTAATAAATTTAAAAGGAGCATTATTTATTGTTAGTGGTATTAATTTTTCTTTTTCTGTTATTAACTTATATGGTTATTTTAAATGTTCCAGAGAACAACAAAATAAAATTAAAGGTTTTGGAGGAAAATTAGCTTTAAATGCTTTAAAAAAAGGGGCACAAGTAACTTTGTCAAATATTAATAAATGAAGTAAAATTATTTTAATAATTTTTAAATTTAAATATTATATTTTCTAATTTTATTTAAAAAATTATTTTCATAATTTTTTTTAATTTATATTTTTTCTTAACAAATTGTGTCATTTGGAGATAAATATATTATTTTATTTTCATTATCAATTATTAAAAAAGTAGTTCTTACATTTTTACTTACAACTTTATATAATTTAATTATATTACTAAAACTTTCATTAATTTTTAATATATTAATTTTATAAACTAAACTGCCTTCATAAAATAGTTCATCATTAGGAAGAAATTCATTTATAATAAATTCATTATCATTAACTTCGTATATATAAATATATATTTTTAAATTACTTTTTTCTGATTCTGTCTTGTTTACACATGTATATGTTATTTCTGAATATTCAATATTTGAATTTGATATATTATTTACTGATATACTCATTTCTAGAACTTTTTCTTTGGGAATAATTTTGTCAAAATTTTGAAAAGCTTCTTTTAAAAAAAATTTTCCATTAATTGTTTCATCTGTCAAAAAATTCCAATTAAGAAATAAATTAAAGAATTCATTTGGATTATTTAATAATATTGTAATTTCCATTGAATAATTATTATCTATTATTTCTTCTATATTATTCTTTATTGATTTATTATCTTTAACTTTAATTTTATTTTGATTATAATTTATTAAAGAAAATGTACAATATTTAAATTCTGTCCCATAAACTAATTTAATACCTTGTTTTATTCTAGAATCTATTTGGATTAGATTTTCAATATTATTACTATCTATTTTTGGAAATATATTTAGTTTTTCAAATATAAAAAGCGGTATTGTATTTAAATTTTTAAAAAAAAATATATATGGTTTTAAAATTATTTCATCTTTTTCTGTTTCTTTTTCATGAACTATTGATTTATAATAAATTCTAATTTCAATTTTAGTATATATTTTTAAATGTAAATATAAATAACTCAAATTATAAGATTCTCCAATATCAATTAAAGGTTTATTATTTTCACTTCTAGCAATAAATTCTTTTAAACAAATTTTAGTCTCATCTTTTTTATAAGCATTAAAAATATATTTAATCTCATCAATAGGATATCTTCCAATATTTTTCAAAGAAAAGTTAAATTTATATTCTTGAAATTCATATATACTAATAGAATCATTTGAATAATTTAATATAGAATTATGTTCCAAAGATATATCTAATAAAGGAATTTCTTTATAAATTTGAATATTTCTAATAGATATTAATTTGTTTTTTTTATCATTGGAGTTATAAAAAGAATCATTTAAAATATTATCATAAGTTGAAAATAAACCTCTTCCATTAAAATCAACAAATTGTTCAGTTGAAATATTTCCTAAATCATAAGTTATTCCAATAATATCAATTATTCCTTCTTCTATTAATTTTATTTTTAAAAATATATCAATTGAAGTTTGAGGAGATATTTTAACAATTGAAGGATAACTTATTGCTTTTTTTCCTTCTTTTGTTTGAAATAATATCATTACTTTTGTTAATGTTAATTCAATTTTTAATATATTTTTAAATTCAACATTTATATATTGATATGAATTTTTTGTCCAAAAAAAATTTATTGAATTATTAATTTCCCATGGATTATATAAAAATAATTCCTCTTCTTTTTTTAATTTATTTTTATTTTTTTCCTCATCAAATTTTATTGTTGATAAGATTGGTAAAATTTTTATTAACATTGGAATTTTTATTAAGGATAATTTTAATTTTTTTTGAAGATATATTGAGTCTTTTGTTATTTCATCATATATTTCTTTTTGTATTGATTTTTCAAGAAATTGATTTAATGTTTGTAAATACGAAAAATAATATATTAACATTAATTTTATTTCCTCAATTTCAATCACATAATTAATTAAAATTAAATAAAATTTTTGTTGAATTTTATCCCAATTATTATTTAAAAGAAATTGTAATATTCCATCTAAATGATTTGTTATATAAATATCATTTCCTTTTTCTATCTTTTTTTTTTTATATTCTATCATATTTGATTTATGATTATTTTTCAAACATATGTTTAATTTTACTTTTTTATGCTTTAATTTTAAAATTTTTGAATGTATTTTTTCAAAATCTTGAAGACATTGAATCCTATCTTGAGAAATGTCATAAATTAAATTATGTTTTTTAATATTGTTTAATAAATAAATAACAAGATTTTTTTTTTCACTAAGATAACCACAGTTAATAATAGAATAAAAAAGACTTATATTTTGATTTCTATAAAAATTTTTTTCTTTATATAACCAAATTGTTTTAAGATAAAATAATAATTTTATTTCATTATTTAAAACATATTTATTATTTTCCGATATTTTTTGAATAAAACTAAAAAATAAATCATCTTTATCTTTAAAATATAAGAAATATGTGCATAGTCTCAAAATACAATTATTTTCAAATACATATTCTTTAATTTTATTATATTCTTTTATACATTCTTCGAATAATTTTTTTATCTCAGGTTTATAAATTAATTCACTTGACAAATAATATTCTTTTAGAAATTTAGTAATTGCCAAAATTTCTTTTACTTTTATTTTTTCTAAATTATTTTTTAATTTATTATTTAACAAATCTAAAGCCTGAATTGGAATTTCAAAATTATAAATCTGTATATATTCTTCAATTCTATTTAGTATTTCACTAGTTTCTTTGATTAAAAATGAATTTTTTTTTATTAAAGGATTTTTCTGATTAATAATAATAATAAAATCATCTATCATTTGAATTAAATTTGATTTAAATATATATTTAATATTATTTTCATCACAATCACAATATATAATTCCTTCCTCATATTTTGGCAAAGAAATTTTTTTTTCTTTTTTCTTTAAATATTCTAAATAATGCTTATTATTAATTAAAATTAATCTAGAAAATAATTTAATATCCTTTTCTAAATTTGAAAAATTGTTTTTATATTGAAAAATATATCTTGATTTATCACTATTATCATCTAATATAACAATATATATATACATATTAATTCTATTACTTAATGAAAGTGAATTTTTTTCTGTTATTTCATTATTTTTTATATTAATTTTATTTTTCATTGAAAAATATTCATTTTCATTTGTGATTTTCAATATGTAAAAAAAATTGAATTTCATACAATGATTGGGATTAAATATTGAAGAACATTCTTTTACAATTATTTTTTTAATGTTTTCAATGAAATTAGAATTTAATTTTATTTCATTAATAATATTTATTTCACATTTTAATTTATTTATATCAAGCAATAAATTTCCATTTTCATTTATCATTTTCGAATTTTATTTAAATTTTAATTCTTTTTTTAAAAATTAAAAATAATCCTAAAAAATATAAAAATATACATATTATTTTGAAATATTAATGTTTTTATATTTTAAATTGTCTAAATCCTTTATAATCTGTTTTTGATGCCCAATTATTTAAACTAATAACATAATCAATATCTCTTTGAAGATTTTCTTGTTCTGTTTTTAAATTAGCTAATTTTTGTCCTTGT
This sequence comes from Isotricha sp. YL-2021b, assembly GCA_023805745.1. Lineage (NCBI taxonomy): Eukaryota > Ciliophora > Litostomatea > Vestibuliferida > Isotrichidae > Isotricha > Isotricha sp. YL-2021b. The sequence goes on from JAJJKW010000258.1 coordinate 8,227, forward strand.
AAATGTCTCCAAACATTTTTACTATTTTTTAAATATTCATCTTGTGGATTTATTTTTTGTGCTTGTTTTTTTTTTAAAGCATTAAAAGAATCTTTAGTAAAAGTTACTCCTAATAATTTATTATTAGATATATTTTCATAAAATTGTTTTGTATATCCTGTTTTATTTGCATTTGATAAATTATCTGTTGCAGTATTCATTATTAAATTTTCTTTTAATAATCTATTATGTTCTTCTTCTTTTTCATCATGATAATCATTAATTTTTTCAAAATAATATTTTTTATTTGAATAACTTTTTCCTTCTGCAATAGTAGGAAATAATTCACCTTCAAATTTATGAATAGCCCTTTTTTCTTTAATTGGTTTTACCATTTTTTTTCCAAATTTAAATTCTAATTCTTTAGCATAACCTTTTGATAATAATTTTCTTTTTGATTTAATTGGTCCTTCATTTACTATAAATAATATATATTATTAAATACCTTTAAAAAAAATTTCACTTGATAAAGGATGAATTATTTTTCTAGTATTTTCAAATTTATTTGATTTTATTCCTGGCCATTCTCCTGCTTTATATGCTGGAATTCCATCTATATAATATACAGGAGCTTTTGGGTATATATAATTAGAAGTCATTTTTTATAAGTTTTAAAATTAATTTATTTATTTCGAAATATATTTTTGAAACTATATTAATTAATTTTTTTATTTTATTTTTCTTATTTAATATTTTTTTTTTAAATAATATCAGAAAAAAATATAAATGTAATTTTTAATTTTTCTCATATTTTATTTGAATAAAATTAATTTAATTATTACTTTGTTGAAATAAATTAAATAAATTTTTCTTTATTGTTTCTTTATCAATTTCACATTGTTTTAATGTGTTATTCATTGATTTAATAGGAGTTTTATATGCAATAACATCATTTTTTGATTGTTTTTTTTTCTTTTTTGTCTTATCATTTGTAGATAAATCATTTTTACCTTTTTTCTTAGTTTCAATATCATAAAATTTATTATGAATAATTTGTTGAATAGATTTAATTTTTTCTTTTTCATTATCACTTTTTTTAGATTCAATATTATTTGAATTAATATTTTCATTATTTGAATTTTTTAAAAGATAAGAAGTAAATCTTTCTTTTTTACAATTAGAATATTCTTTTTTATAAGAAAGAGTATTTTTATAAAATGGATCTTCTCCAAAAGTTTTAAAAGAACTCGAATGATTTACTTTTAATAAAGAATTTATTCCAATTAAACTTCTACAACTTTGACTATTTCCATCAAAAGAAATTTCAGAAGCACAAGAATAATGATAATGAATTTGAGAAGAACTTCTTGAATAATTATCATAAAAATCAATTTCTGGAAAAGAATAAATTTTTAAATTATTAATTCTTAAAAATTCATTTTCTTTATTTTCATTTTCTTTTTCTTTTTTTTCTTCTTTTTTGGACTTATTTATTACTTTAAAAAAATGTTCAATTTTCAAATTTCTTTCAGAATTACTATTTATATGTTCATAACCTTGATTTATTTGAATTGATTCTCCTTTATCAAAAGAAGTTCCTCTGCTTCTAGAAAATTTATTATTTTTTTGTGATTTTTTTAATATTGAAAAAGCATTATTACAACTATCTTTCTTTGAATCACTTATTATATTATTTATTTCTGTAATGATTGAATCATATATATTTTTATCTTGTTTTTTTTCTGTAAAAACTTCAATTAACCATCTTAAATATTTTTCATTAAAATCTGTATATAAAGAATTTATCCAGATTGGAATTCTAATTATAAAATTTATAATATATGAAGAATATATATTTATATTATCTTTAATTAAACAAAAGTTGTAAAGCCAATCAAGAGACATTTTAAATTTTTGAATATCTTCATTTGATGTATTATAAATATTTTTATTTATATCAAGACATCCTTTAATACATAAATAAGAAGCAATTGAAATAGATTTAAATTTATTTAAATTTATTCCTGCTAATTCTCTATCATATATAATATTAGGAAATATATTTTTTTTTTTATTTAAGGAATTCAATTCTTTTTCAAAAATATCAAAAATAGGATAAGAATATTCTTTTATACTATCGGCAACACAATTCCAAAGTTTTGATATTTTATTTTTTTCAATCATATTTTTATATAATTGAATAAGATTAACAAAATTAGGGTTAATAAAATCATTATCAAAATTTTGCGAATAAATAACAACATTTTCAGTTTTATATTTAGAAAATGTTTTTTCTGTATAAGATTTTATTCCTAATTCAAGATAGTTAATTGTTTCTTTCCTCATTCTTTTTGTTTAAATTTCAATTAATTCAAAGAATAAATGTTCCCGCTCATATAAATCAATTTATAATAATAAGTCATCTTCAAAAATACTTTCTAAAAAATATTTTTTAAATTATTTAATTTTAAATAATTTAATAAATACAACAAATTTTTTTACTATTTGAACTATTTAAATCTTTATTATTTATTATTCTCTTGTTTTCAGTATTTTCTCTTGCTACAATTCTATAAACACTTTCAATATCTTCTTTTATTCTAAATTCTTTAGATTCAAAACTTTGAATTTAATAAATTGAATTAAATTATTTTCTTTTAATTTTTCAGGAACTTGGTTATTTTCATTTAATATACCCAAAAAAAAACATTTTATATTAAAGTCACAGGTATCATTTATATATTTTATAATAATTTCTAAATTATTTAAAGTTTTTATTTCATCTTCTTCTAAATTTAAAAAAATTAAAAATATATCTGCACAAAAACTTTTTTGATAAATCTGAAATTTCAATACATTGATTATGTAGATTCAAACCGTCTAAATTATAATCAAATTCAACTTTGTCTTCTGTAATACAATTAACTTTACTACAAAATTTTGAAGAAAAAAATTGTTTAATAATTGATATAGGGGAAAATTTATCAAAATCTGTACTAAATAATGCTAATCTTAAAATTATATTTTTCGACATTTAAAAAATATTTAAAATTTATAATTTTTAATGAGCTCAAAAAGGAATGTCAAATTTTTCAAAAAATATTATATATTTATTAATATATATAGAATAATTTAAATTTAATTAAGAATAATTATATTTAATTGTAAGTTGTTTGCTTGATTTATTTTTAGGGAGAATATAATAATTATTTGCAGATTTTATTCCTCTAATATTTTTTTTAGATTCTATATTTAAACAAATATTTTTTTCATTTTGAAAAAAATCTTCTTTAGAATTTTCATTTATTTCACACAAATCTTTATTTAATAATTCTTCATTTTGTTTATTAAAATCTTCTTTTATATGTTTAAAATTAAGGTAATTATCAATTAAATGATTGAATTTGTCAGTTAAAATTGGTATAGTTTCATTATTTTTATTTGACATTTTAGTAATTTCATATTGATAATATGCATTAAGCATAAAAAAATGTTTTCTTAGATTTTCATCTATATTATTATTAATTGCTTTTAATGCTAAATTATTATTATTAATTATTCTTTGAAATAGTTTATCTTCTGAAAAACCAATTATTAATTGGTCTAATTTAAGTTCATTATTTTTTCCATATTTTTCAAACAAATTATCTATACATTTTTTTAAGATTTTTAAATCATTTTTCTCTATAACTGTTTTTTTTAATAATTCAAAAAAATCTTTTTTTCTTATAAAATCACTTTCTCCTTTTTTACATATATTAAAAAAAATTTCCATTTTTTCTTTTGGAGCAGAAATTCTAAAAACTTCCATTGCTCCTATAATTGATTTAAATGAAATATTATTATCCCCATTTTCATCAAAAACCCAAAATAATTTATGAATATAATCTGGGTTTTTTGTTATATTATTATTAATCATTAAATTAGAAAAATCTTCTACATTTAATCCTGAATGAAATTCTCTTTCTTTTTTTTCACAATATTTTAATAAACTATCTCTAAAATTATCAGATAATAATCTATTTATTAAATCTTTTTTATTTTCAATAAACCAATTTATAGTTTTATATTTTAATTTAAATTTTGTTGCTTGTGTTAATTTATTTTTATTTTTTAATTCATAATTTGATCTTGAATATTCATTTAATCCTACTCTTAAAGCAAGTGTTGAAGTTCTTAAATTTTTTGTTGAATAATTATTTGAAAATGTTTGATTATAATTTACATATTTTATATATTGTTTAAATTTTTTCCTTCCTTCTAATCCTATACAAGGATTATTTGCAATGTTAATAAATTTTTTATAATTGGGATTATCTTCGTTTATTATTTTATTTTTTAATCTAATTGAGTCATTATTATTTATATTATATACATTTAAATTGTTAGATTTTTTAGCATTAAAATTTGAATTTTTGAGTCTTAAATTTTTAGTAATTATATTTTCATCTGTTGAAATTGGAGAATTTCTTATAAATTTTTTCATAAAATATATTTCATTTTTAATTGATGTAAGAGATAATTTTGATTGTTTATTATTGTTCAATGATTTTTGTTTATGAAAATTTAAAAATTTTTCTTTTTTTTCAGAATTAAATCTTTTCAAAAAATTACTTTTACTTATTAATGTTAATCTTAGACTAGATTTAGGTCTAGTTAATTTTGATGTATAAGGAATGAACTGTTTTGGCTTTCTTAAATATGAGTTAATTTTATTTTTCATATTTGAAGAAGGATTTGTTTCATTTGAAGAACAATTCAGAGAACTATGAGAATTGTTTAAAATAGAATGCATAAAAAAAATTTAATTAAATTTAATAAAAATATTTATCACCTAAAATAAATATTATGAATATATAACAGATTTAAATTAATAATATCTTCATTATTTAATTATTCAAATTTGGGTTTATTCATTTATTTATTTAATTAATTAATTTTTTATTGAATTTGAATCGTCGAAATTATATAATGGAAGAAAGAACAAAATTAAAAATAGATGAGAATGAAACAATAAATTATAAAGAAAAAACAATTGAAATTCCAATAGAGTAAAATTAATATTATTATATTTTATAAATTGAATAGACCTTATCAAACTGTTTGTGAATATTGTGGAAAAGAAATAACAACATTTGCAAGAAAAGAATATAATTTATTTCTCATTATTTATATATTAATAATATATTATTTTTATGGCTTTTTATATGGTTCAATTATAATAGGAATTACCTTTATGTTATTTCAAAATATAACTCATGTATGTCCTAATTGTTATAGTGAAATATCATATAAATCTTTTTATCCAATATCATCAAAAGGAGCATATATTACAATAACATATGGAAAATGTATTATAGTTATCAAACAATTATATATTTTTATATTAATAGTTGTAATATTATTATTTGGAATTGTAATTAATTTTAATTATTATACAAATTTAATATCAAATAATGATGAATTATCATATAAAAAAATAATTGATGACCATGAAAATGAGAAATTTATTGAAAAATTATATAATAAAAGTGATACTTCATTAACATGGGAAAATTTAATAAATGATTGTGGTTCAAAGGTAATGGTAGAAAATGCAGCAAAAGGAATAGAAATATTTCAAAGAAAATATCATAAAAAAAAAATAAATTGGAAAGGTTATTTTATATCAGCATTTGTTCAAAGAATAGCAGGTTTTGTAGATAGTGATCATTTAGTAAATTTAAATATAAGAATGATACCAAGTGAAACAATAAAAGAACAAGATTTAATTTTAAGTTTAAATAGAGAAAATTATAATAATTATTTAAGTGAATTAAGATTATTAAAAACTGGAAGTCCGATTCAATTTGAAGCTATTTTTGAAGAAATTGGAGATGAATGGAAACCTCATCATTTGCATTTATTAAGTATTAAATTAATTGATGATTTTATTGCAGATAAAGAAAAAGTTATGTTATTTAAAGGAATTAATTTTGATATTGAAGGACATATGAAAATTCAAAAAGAAGTTAATGAAGCAATTGAAGATAATCAAAAAAAAGAAAATGATACTATTGATGAAAATAAAGATTTAAATTTTACTTTAGATGAAAATGAGTCAAATAAACAAGGAAACATTAATGATAATAATGTTACCCAAAATAATAGCATTAATAATGAAGAAAATAAAATTGAGATAAATAATCAAATACAAAATGAAACAAATGTAAATGAGAATAATACTATTCAAGATAATAATTCAGATAATAATAATTCTATTGAAAATAATATTTCAGAAAAAAATAATACTAATCAAGATAATAATTTGGATAATAATTCTATTAAAAATAATAATTCAGATAATAATAATACTAATCAAGATAATAATTCAGATAATAATAATTCTTTTCAAAATAATAATTCAGATAATAATAATACTAATCAAGATAATAATTTGGATAATAATAAAACTGTTCAAAATAATAATTCAGATAATAATAATGCTAATCAAGATAGTAATTTAGATAATAATAATAAAATAAATGAAAATAAATAAAAAATATAAAATTTAATAAACTTATCATAATATATGTATTTTTAATTCAATAAATGAAATTATTGATTTAAGCGTTTTTAATAATTTTTAATTATTAATTTTTAAATAAAATGTTCAACAAAAAAAATTATATATATTTCTTAATACTATTATCACTTATATCGATAATCAAAACAATAAAGTTAAAAAATGTAATGTCTTTGAAAAATGAAAAAAATAATGAAGGAGATATTTCAGAACAATTATCATCCAAAGCATTAAAAATAATATTTTCTCATTTACCCATTTATAATGGAACTTCTTGTTTAATTTCATCAAAATTAATTTTATCTTCAATAGGAGGAGTTGAAAAACAAAATGATTTAAAAGTATTAAATTTAACAAATAATAATAATGATATTTTAAAAGAAATTAGAAAATTAATTAATAATAATAATGTTCTAGCAATTGAATTAATGCCTGATCATCATTTTATAATTTTTCGAAAAAATACAAAAAAATTATATTTACTAAATAGTTTTCAGGATATATTTTCATTGAAAGATTGGATGAATAATAATTATATAATGAAACCTTATTTAACAATTGACAAATTTTTTTCTATTTTTAAAATATTAATAGATGAAATGGAAACAAAAGAAAAAAGAGAACAAACAATCATAGATTTATTTTTACCGAAAAAGTTTAGTAAAGATAAAGATAAAATTATAAAAATTAAACAATGGTTCAAAGGTATTCCTATTTTTATTAGTAGTATAAAATATACCTCTTATAATTTTAAAGAAAATCAATCTCTAAAAGATTTTGAAAAATTTTTTTATACAGCTGAGCTCAATTATTATCTTTAATATTTATAATTAAATTAACTAAAAAATTAGAAATTATTTTAAACATTTAATTTATAAAAATGGGAAATAAATTATGTAATTTTAATACAACATCAACAGATGAGAATTTAACATCATATCCAATATTATTTAAAGATAAAGAAGAGACATTTTTTGGAGAAACAAATAATCAAAAACAAATGAAAGAAAGATTAGAAGATCTAGGAAAATATAATAATATTCCAATTCCAAATGAAAATAAAGAATCAGGGGTATTTATACCAAATAATAATTATACATTCAATTCTAGTATTTATTATTATAATGAAGAAGAATTTTTAAGAAAAAAAAGACTTGAAAATAACATTAATAAAATAAATAGAGCTATTAAAAAATATTTATTACATAAAACAGAAAAATCTGCTTTAACAGATAAAAAAAATTTATCAATTGAAAGAAGAATAAATTTAAATATAATAAAAACTTCAGAATTAAAATATAAATATATAGGAGATATAACAAATAATCAAAAAGAAGGATTTGGAATAAAAAAATTTTCAGATAAATCAATATTTAAAGGAATATTTCATCATAATTTAATAAATGGATATGGACAATATAATTTTGCAAATGGAAATAATTTTAAAGGAGAATTTGAAAATGAAAAAGTTAATGGATATGGAATATATAATTTTTCTTCTTTAGGTTTAATTTTTGAAGGAGTTTGGAAAAATAATATTCAAAATGAAATTGGAATTGAAAAATGGTCAAATAATTCTTATTATAAAGGTCAATATTTAAATGGTAAAAAAAATGGATTAGGCGTTTATAAATGGGAAAATGGAAATTATTATTTTGGAGAATGGAAAAATAATTTTTTATTTGGTTATGGAATTTTGAAAATGAAAAATAAAAGATATCAAGGTGAATTTTTTATGAATAATATTAATGGATATGGAGAAATGATTTATGAAGATAAAAGTATTTATATAGGATATTGGAAAATTAATAAAAAAATTGGTTTTGGAATTGAATTTTTTTTTGATAAAAAAATTATATATTTAGGATTTTGGAAAAATAATATGAAAGTTGGTTATGGAAAATTAATTAATAAAAATGAAAAAGAAGATAAACCAACTTATGGTATTTGGAAAGATGATAAATTAAATAAAATTTATGAAAGAGAAAAATTTCTTCAATTATTAGTTATTAATGGATTTGAAAATTATATTAATATATTTAATAAAAAATATGAAGAAATAGAAGAAAAATGTTTATTTATATTGAATTCATTATAAAATTTATAATTTGTAGTTTTTATTCTTTTAATATAAGTTTATACTATTTTATAAATTATGGAATTTAATAAACAAGTTTTTATTCAATCAATTGTTTTTTATATTAAAAATAATTTTTATTAATTAGATATTGAATATTATATCAGTAAATAATTAGATATAAAGATTTATTAATAAAGAAGAATTTTTTGAATTTTTTTCATTTGGGATTCAATTAATATAATTTTAATATTGGAATTAAAGAGAAGTTTTTATATTGAATATTTTTTATTTTTCTTTTTTGATAATAATTATAAAGAATAATTAAATAAAGGTCGTGATTGAATAAGAATAAGACATTATGAAATTAAAAATTAAAAATAAAAAAGAAAAGATTTATTTTTTATAAATTGTCATAATTTTACTATATATTTCATTCAATTAATTTAAAATTTAAAAATTGTCAAATTTGAAAATTCTATATATATTATAAAATATATAATTTTTGTTGATTTTGATTTTATAATTTTTTTTTATTGAAATAAAAAAAATATATATAAATAGTAATAAAAAATATATTTTATAATTATAATAAATTTAACATTTATTTATTGAACATTATTAGTTTATTAATCATCGAAATCACTATCATCATCTTTAAAATCTTCTTTTTTCTTTTTATTTTTTTTTTTCTGTTTAACTTCAATAAAACCTTCTTCATCTTCATTATTTTGATTAGCCCCTTTAAAAAAATTATATTGTTGTTGAACAGTTTCTTTTTGAATTTCATTTAAATTATTTCTATGATTTTTATTATCATTATCATTTAAATCTCTGAAATTTTCTCCAGTTCTTTGAATAAAACCATATTCTTCAATAAATCCACCTTCTTTTTTATTTAAACAACAATTTTTACAAGTATAAATTACTATTGTTCCAATATCAATACAAGAAATTTTTTTTTCTAATAAAAATAAATAAGGCATAATTTGAAATTCAAATTCAATATCTCCTTTACAATTTTTACATTTTGTATTTGAAACTGTCAAAATATTATTTTTTGTAAACCATAAAGGAAAATAATTATTTCTATAATATCTTAAAATTTGAGTATTATTATAATTTACTACTGAAGAAAAAAGATTAAATATATTATCTTCTACATAATTTAATATTTTATCATTTTCTTTTTCTTCTTCTGTTTCTATTTCAATTTTTTCAAGATTTACATTAGGATTTTCTTTAAGATATTGTTTTGTCATTTCTTCATATTCTTTTAATTCATTTTTATCTGAAATTTTTATAGTTGAATCATCTTCTTCAATAATATTATTTAAACTTTCATTAGATTTTAAGCTTTTTTCTTCACAATCATTATAAAAATTAAAATATAATTTAGAAGCCTCTTTTTTTTCTTCTGAAGTTGTTATTAAATATTCATCTAATATATTTTCTTTAAGCATATTATTTATTTCTTGTATTAATTTATCTTCTTTAATAAAAGAAAGGTCTTTTACATTTTCACCATTATAATAAGTAGATTCTTCAGGCAAATTAATTCTAAGTACTTTAACATTATTTTTTATTTTCCAACATTGGGAACAATAAAAAACATATAAAATTCTATGAAAAGCTTGAATAAAATCATTTAAAGGACAATAAATTTGTAATAAGAAAGATAAATATTTATTACAATACTTACATTTAAAAAAAGATTTATCAATATTATTTGTTAATGGAAGAAACCAAATTGGTAATCCTCCTAATTTTGATGGAAAATTTTTAATATTAAAATCAGATTCTTTTCCTTGTTCTGCAAAACCTAAATATACTATATTATCATTTTCAATTTCAATTTTAGGTTCCATTGAAATTAGATAATTAAAAATAATATTTTTGTTTAAAAATAAAAAAAAAAATTAATAATTATTTATATTAATAAAAATAATAAGATATTCTTAAAAGAAATAAAATGTTAAAAATTAATAAATAATAGACTTAAAGTAAATGATACACAATATTTCTTTATTACCAAATGAATATAATAATCTTATTAATTGTTCATGAATAGAACTATTCAAAATTCAGTAAAATATATTTTAGATAGATGTAATATCAGGTTGAATCATTAATAAAATTTCTTTTAATTTTTTTATCATATAAAATTTCTAATGTTACAATTATAATCTTACTATAAATATAATTAAAATCAATAATTTACTTCAAAAAAAATTTAATAAAAAAATTTTAATAAATATTTATATATTCCTTTTAAAAAATACAAAGTTTTTTATATAAATATTACTTTTATAATAAATTTCTAAATAATATAACAAATGAAAGCAAAAAGTTATTCATCCAAATAATAATAAATAAAAACTAAATCATTCTCTTTAATTCTCACATCATAATTTTGATTTATTCCTAAAAATTTTTTAACACTATTATCATTTATAGTAATTCCATTATTATCAATTTTAATTCTGATTTTTTTATTATTAAATCTTAAAGACACAAAACCAACATTTTCACTATGATTCTCATTAAAATAATCTTCATAAAAAACATAATATTGTCCAATTATTAAATTTTTATTTAAAATTTGATATTGAGTTCTAATATTTTCAGAAACTAAAATACATTCAGATAAATAAGAAGGAATATTATTGAATTGAGTAGTTAAATTTGAAACATCTTTAAATAAAAAAGGATTATTATGGAAATAATTAAAAATAAAATTATAATTATAATTTAAAGTATTTTTCTCAAAAATAGTATTTCCAAACATCATAAAATGAGTAATTTTAAAATAAGTTTCAAAAGATTCTTTTTCATATAAAGGTTCACACATTCCTCTCCAATCATCATTCATACTTTTTCTATTTAATAATAATATTATTTGTCCTTTTTTTAAAACACCTCCTGATTGAGGTCTATCATTAAATAAAGTAATTTTTTTATCATAATTATTTTCATCTCTCATTGAAATCATTGTTGTTACTGGATAAAAATTATTAGATACAGTTTCATTATAAACTCTTTTAAAATTATTATGATAATTTTTTATCCTTTTTATCATTTTTATTCCATTTGAATCAGTAAAAATTTGTGGATTTAATTCATTATTAATTTTTATTTCATTATTAATAGTAGAATCAATAACCAAAGCATAAGTTTCGCTTTTACCTTTTTTACTTTTATCAAAAATTGTATCAATTTTAACAAATGACGGTTCATGATAAAAAGTAATTATTAAATAACAAAAATTATTAAATCTTAAAAGTAAACTTGTTGAAATATTTCCTTTAATAATTTTACTTTCATTATTATTTAAATTTATTAAATTTGGAAATTCTTCAATTGGAGTAAAAATATAAGCTCCATCAGGATTACTTTCTCCTGGTCTTGTTGGAGAAAGTCTTTGTCCATTTTGAATATTTATTATAGTATTATAAATTCCATAATTTAATGAAAAATCATATTTTTCAATTTTATTATTTTGATAATATTCTATTTGAAAACTAGAATTGTTTGGATTGAAAATTACTGATTTATATCTTCCTATATTATTTATTATTTCTATATTTTCTTTTGGATAATCTAATAAATCTATTAATCTACTTTTTGTCTCTGTTATTTTAAATGAATATATCATTATTTTTTCTGAAAAATCCCAAATAAATGATAAAATACATTTATTTTGATAATTAAATTTTGAAGTAGTAAAACAAAAGAAATCTGATTTAATTCTATTATCATTACTATCAAAAATTTCTAAATTATTATTTCCTTTTTGAAATTCTAAATTAATTAATAATTTCCCATTAATACCAGGATTAAATAAACCAATAATTGCATTTTTATGAATAGTATCAAAATTATAAATAACAGTATTTCCTTGATCAACAATTTCAGAATTAAAAATAATTTTATCAATTGAAAAATAATTAGAAAAAACTCTATTTATAGTATTTTTAATTTCATTATAAGAATGAGTAAAATTAGTATTTATTATTTTTATAAAATCATTACTAACATATTCTTTAGAAGTTCCAGTAATAGTATCATGATGCATTAAAAAACCAATTAATTTATATTCATCAGTTAATAAAGGAACATCATCAATGTAATTTAATCTTAATTCAACAAATAATCTAATAAATACCATATAACTATTTGAAAATTTCCTAATTAAACCTTTTAAATAAGGTCTTGAAGAAAAATAACCTGACCAATAAGCATAAGGTTTATCAGAATAAGGAAAAAAATCATCTTCTCCTTCTATTATATAATCTTTTATATTTTTTGTTATAGTTTCAAAATATTTTGTTGGAGTTGAATAAAACATATTAATTTCTTCACCATTTATTTTATAATATTTTGTAAAATTCATCATTGCTTCTATTTTTTCAAATAAATTTTGATTTGGCATAAAAGTAAAATCATCTCCAAAAAAAAATAAATAATTATCATGTTTAAAACCATTTCTTGTTTGATTAAGAACTTTAATTAAATCATTTGTCATTGGTTCAATTTTATCATTATTAAATATTTCTAGTTTTGTAAACCAAGGAAAATAAAAATTTAAACCATAATGAATAGGAATAATATGAGTAAAAATTTCATTATTTTTATTTTTTAAAGGTTTCCAAATAAATTCTAAATTATGATTATTTATTCTAACAATATTATCTTGAAAATCAATTCTTTCCATAACATAATATTTAAAACCTAATTTAGAAAAAATATAAGCATTAGCAAAACTATGTCCAAAAGGATCTAATTGCCATCCAACATTAACATTAATATTAAATTCATTTTTAACAAATTGTAATCCAGTTCTCATATTATCTATAATTTCTTGATAAATTGGATTTGCTTCATCATTTTGAACTTGACCTGCTCCTACAAATTCTATTCTTCCTTCTTTTACTAAATCTTTTATTATTTGTCTTTTTGGCTCATCTATATCTTTTGTATACCATCTTTCAAAATTTACTATTTCACATATTACAAATGTTCTTTCTGTAGAATTTATTAAATATTTTAACATATTATTATATATTCCTCTTACTTGTTGATTATAAAATTCTTCAAATGTTAAAATCCATCCTGGATCTTGATGTGTATGTGGAATTATATGAATATTTAATTTTTGCTTTGTGAATTGGAATATTAAAATTAAAATTAAAAAAAAAGCTTTCATTTTTTAAATATTATTCTTTAATTTTTTGATTTTTTTATATGATTATTTTATCATTTTTTTATAATACCCTATATGAAGTATATATTTATTTATTATGTATTTTTATTATTTTTGAATGTGAAAAAATTTATTTTTATTCATTAAAAATTATTTTTATTTTTTCAATATAAATGACAACATCCTTCTTCTCCTTTTTTCTTTTTAAAATGTAATTTATCTGTAATAAAAGGGTCAATTTCTAATCTATTACTAACAGTCATAAAAATTTCTCTTAAAATTTCTTCTCTATTAATATATACATTTTTTTTTGATGTTGCTATTTGATATTCTTCAATTAATTTATTTAATTCAGCTTGTTTATCTTGATTTATTTTTTTATCTAAATTTTCTTCAGTTTCATTATAATCATCACTTTCACTATCCAACATTTAATTTATAATTTTTAATTCAAAATATATTTTGTTTTTTTAAAGCTTAAATATGATTATTTAACAATTTAAGGAAATAAAAATATAATATTATATATTAAAATATAAAATAAACTTTTTATATTAAAAAAAAATAAATTATTTATATATAAAAAATTCATATTATATACAATTTAATTGATTTTTTTATTATAATTTACTATTACAATTTTTTTGTTTTTCTTTTATCATTAAAATTCCCAAAACTATTTTTTCTATTTGAGCAATTATCAATTGTCATAGATAAATTAATAGTAACTTTTTTTTCAAAAGGATAATTCATCTTTCTACTTTTTCCCTTTTTAGTTTTTTTAATTCCATTATTATTTAAAGAATATTCTTCATCTTCAGAAATAATTCCAATTTGATTACTACTTAATTTAATATAACTTGAAGAAGAATTTTTATTAAAAGAAGAATTTAATCTAATTTCATGACTTTTTTTTTCTTTATAAGAATAAACACTTCTTTCAGGAGAAAAAGAAAATCTTTTTAAATCATTTGATCTTAAAGAAAAAGATCTTTCAACTGAAGAATCTCCTCTACTATCTAAACCAGGATCATAATTTGTTGACATATCTAAAAATTTATTATAATGATTTTTCATATTATTTATATTATAATCTATTTTTGGCTCGTTTTTAAAAGTTTTAGATATATTAAAATTTCTATTTTGAGTTTTATTTGTTTTTGGATTTTTTTTTATTGGAATATTTATATTTGTATTTATTTCATTATTATCATTTAAATGAATAAAATTTTTAAATTTTTGATTAAGAATAGAAACTAAATTTTTAAAATTAGAATTTTCATTATTTTCATTTAAATTCTTTTCATTTGTTTTTGTTTCATCTTTTTCTAAGTTATCATTATTTAAATTTTTATTTAAATTAGTATTAAGTAATTGTTGAGTTTTTAAATTAAAACTTCCACAAAAAGAACTTGCAACCAATCTTTTTGCAATATAATCTAAAACATTAACTGGTTTTTCATCATCTATTAATAAACTTTCATCATCACTTTGATTATAAACAAAAGGATTATTTTGTAAAATTGGATTTTTTCTTTCATTAATATCTGATTTATATGTTTTACTAATAATATCTTTTTTTTGATTTGGAGTTTTTATTTTAAAATCATTAGAATAAGAAACTTTTTTAGAAACTGAAGGAGTTGATAAAATTTTTTGAGTTTGAGAATAATTTTCATGATAATTATTATTAATATTATTATGACTATTATTATAAATATTACTATTATTTCCATTTATATTTGATGATGTTGTTGTTAATATATTTGTTGATATTGTTTCTGTTTTATTATCTCTTATTGATTTTATTAAAATTTTTTCTTTTGGATTACTTTTATTATTATTATTTATTTTAATATTTTTTTTATTTGATGCATTTAATAAAAGTAAATTTGGATCTTTTATTGTTGGAGTTGCAATACTATGTGAAAATTCTTTTATTTTTTTCTTCATATTTGATGTTATTTTTATATTTGGCAAATTTGGACTAGATTTCTTTTTAATATTTGATTTTTTATTTTGATTATTATTTGAATTTATATTTGAATTCGTATTTGATGTTTTTTTCAAATAATTTGTTCTTGATGTTCCTTGATGAACTATATATTTTGGCTTTGTTTGTGTATTTTGTTTTATTATTATATTTGAACTTTTTAAATAATGATGACTATTATTATTTGATAATTTTGGTTTACTTGATTGTACTTTAAATTTATTTTTTTCATTATTATTTTTCATTTGTTGTTCTATATTATTTACTTTAAATATATTAACATTTGATGATGCTGTTATTATTTTTCTTTTTTTATTTTTACTTTTTGTTGCTGTTATTTCTACTTTTAATGGCTCTTCTAATGGTTTACTTTTTTGAATAAATGTTCTTTTATTTTCGTTTTTTATTATATTTTTTTGACTTTTTATACTTGAAACTTTCTGTAATTTTAAATGATTCAAAACTGGAGTTTCTGCTCTTTTTTCTTTTATTTTTAAATCTATTATTGTATTATTTTTTTCCTCTTCTTTTTGATTATTATTAATAAAACTTTTATTAATTTGTAAATTTTTTTTTTCTATAAAATTATTCATTTCATTTCTTTGGGATTTAATTTCATTGTTATTATTATTAATGATACTATTATTATTATTATTAATAATATTATTGATATTATTGATATTATTATTAATATTAATATTAATATTATTATCATTAATATTAATATTATTTTTTGGTTTATCTCTAATAACAATTTGAACTTGAGGATTTAAAAATTGACTATTATTACTGCTATTATTTTGATTATTATTATTATTTATATTTTCATTTTTATTCTCTTTATCATTAGTTTTAATAACTTCAATAGTACAAATATTTTCAATTTCCATTTTATTAGATTTAACTTTTTCACAATTTTTCTCCTCATTATAACTTTTATCTAAATGATTAATATTAACTTGAGAAACATATCCAATTAAATTTTTATCTTCTTTAATATAATTTTCAAAAACATCACTAGTTAAATCACTAATAGATTTATTTCCATTTCTAATATATTTTTTAAGACAAAGATAATAAATACAAGTAACAGAATCATATTTATTATTAATTAAATTTTCTTTACATTTTTCTTTATCAAATCCATATTGTTCAACCATAGATAAAATATTTTGATCAACAGGAACTTTATTAATTCCAATAGTTAAACCCGGAGTTAAATGAGGTTGAATAAAATTAAACCAAGGATGTTTTTTAATTTGTTCTATAGTGAATCTTTCAGAAGGATTAATTTTTAAAATATGATTAATTAAATTTTTAGCATCATCAGAAAGAAAAGAAGGAATAATATAATCATGATTTAATATTTTTCTACAAATAATTTCTTCTTTACTTTCATTAAAAGGTAAATAACCACATAACATAGCATATAAAATAATTCCACAAGACCAAATATCAGAAAAATAACCATTATATGAATTTCCATTTAACATTTCTGGAGGAGCATAAGAAGGAGTTCCACAAGGAGTATTTAAATAAGAATTTTTATTATAAAATGTACTTAAACCAAAATCAGATATTTTTATATTTTTATTTGAATCTAATAATAAATTTTCTGGCTTTAAATCTCTATGAATTATATTTTGATTATGTAAATATTCTACTCCATTTATTATTTGCTGAAATAAACGACATGCTTCTTTTTCTTCTATTTTACCTAATTTTACTATATAATCAAATAATTCTCCTCTTTCACAATATTCCATTACTATATATAAACTTTTTTTACTTTCCATTATTTCATATAATTGAATTATATTTTTATGATGAAGTCTCTTTAATATATTTATTTCTTTTTTTAAACGAATTACATCTTTTTCATCTTCTAATAATTTAGATTTATCTAATATTTTTATTGCTGTTTTTTCACCAGTATGTTTTTGAGTTGCTACTTTTACTTTTGCAAATGCTCCTTCTCCTAATGTTGGTCCTAAGATATATGGACCTTTATTTTTTATTGGTTTTGGATTATATGAGTTTGGCGAAATAGATGAAATTTCCTTTTCATCATTCATTTTTATTTAATTTTGTTTTTGTTTTTTTTAGAAATAATTTATTAAAATAATAATTAATGACATTTTTTATTTTTTTTTTTCAAACAATTTTATTTTATTCTTAAAAATTAGTATTTATTTATATATATATATATTTGCTATTATTAGATTTTGTTTTTTTGTTCTATATTTACACTTAAATTTGGTAAATGAATTGCTTTTTTTTTTAGATTTTCTATATTTTCTTTTGGATTATCTTCTCTTTTTGAAAGATATGAAATTCTTATTTTACTTGAAATATCACTAATAAAATTTTCAATTTTTCCATTTATTTTTTTTTGATTATTTATATTAATTCTATTAATTGTTTTAATCATTTTTTTTCTTTTTTTTGGTGATTTATCATCCATTGTTCTATAGATTTTTTTATTGTTATTTTTAATTAATTTTTTATCACTATTAAATGAATTTTTTTGTTGAGTAATTAAAAAACTATTTTTTTGAACTAATTCTTGAAATTTATTTCTTGATTTTCCTTCAATTTTTTCAATTTTTTGATAATCATTTAGTAAATCTTTATGTATTCTTAATATTTTTTTTTCTCTAATTATATTTTTTAAATATGAATTATATTTTTTTACTCTTTCGGTTTGAATTCCTTCTCTAATTAATTGTTTAATATTATTATTTTCTCTTTCATTTTCTTTTTCATCTTCATCATCATCTTTTCTTTGTTCCATTAATTTAAGTTTTTTAAACCTTTGTTTTAAATTTATTTTACCTGTTTTAATTCCTTTTTCTTCTTTTGTTAATATTTGATATAAAGAATCATGTTCAAATATTTTCAAATTTTCTATTAAATCTTTTTCTATTAAATAAAAATCTTTATCTTGTTGAATTTTACGGAATTCATCTTTTGTTAAATTTTTTAAAAACTCTTCTTGAATAATATCATAATTTATTATATAAGGAGTTAAATTTGTATAATGTTTTGATTGAGCATTAGGTTTTCCATTGTAAAAATGGTTACTTTCTTTTATTTTATGTTGTATATATGAATTTGATTTTTGGCTATTTATTATATTTTGATTAAAAAGATTTAATTTTTCTAAAAAATTTTCACATTTTGGATAACCACATTTTTTTAATATTTGACTTATTTTAATTTTTAAAGGAATTTTATGTGATTTTTCTAATGGTCTCATTAAAAAATTTATTATTATATAATAATTAATTAATATTTTTCTATTATTTTAGTTAATTTGACAATAAATATTTTATATAATATTTACATTAACTTGATAAATAATATTGTTCAATATCTCTTTTTATTTCATAATCTCCTCCTTCTTCTTCTTTAATTGTATTAATAAGGAGATTTTTTAAAGAAAAATATTGATGAATATAAAAATCAATTTTTTCTCTAAATTTATTTTCATTTGAAGCAATTTTTTCTAAATCTTCAATATTACTTTTTTTACTTCCATTATATTTATTAATTTTTTCTTTAGCATCATTAATTTCAATAAATATTTTATTCTTAACATCATCCAAAGAACTTTTATTTATATTATCAAATAATTTATTTAATCTATCTTCAAAATAATCTTTATCTTTAATTTTATCCAATCCTTTTTTTCTTTTATTAACATTCATTCCAGATTTAAATTGTTCTTTTTCCCATTCATTAATCATATTTTCATTTTCATCTTCATCACTTATATTATCATCATTAACCATTTTATAAATATCTTTTAATATTTCTTTTGGTGGTTTAGATTGACCATATAATCCATCTTCATTTTCTTGAATTAAATTTTTTCTTTGATTTTCTTTTACTTTTTTTATTGCTTCTATTTTATCTTTTAATATTTTATTAAATTCTTCATCATTATCAGGAATTTCATTTATAATAATTTCTTCTTCATTTTCTAAAATTATTTCATCTGGGTTATTTTTTTTCATTTCTATATTATTATTTTTTTCCATTTCTTTTATCTCATTTTCTTTTAATGGAGCAAATATAAAATTTATATCTTCATCAGGTCTTCTTTTTATAGAAATAAAATTATCATTAATATAATCTCCAGTATTTGTTATTTTACTTTTATAATTATCAGGTCTATCAAATATATTTGTTCCATATTGATTTCTTTTTTTATCTTTTATTTCTTCTTTTATTTTTTCTTCTTTACTAAATTCAATAATTTCATTATTTTCTTCATTATGACTATTTAAATAATTATTATTCCTTCTGAAATTATTTCTTCTATGAAACATTTTTTATTAATATTTTAAAATAAAAAAATTAAAATATTTAAATAATAAGAAAAAAATTAGAATAAATATAAAAAAATATAAAAAAATAATATGAATGACACCCCTCATTTAAATTTATATATTAAACCAGAATTATTTGATCATTTAATATATCCAATATCAACAAAATTAGATGATAATACAATAATATTATTATTTAGGAAATTAAGAATTTTTAATGAACAAGATTCAAAAATTTCTTTAAAAGAATGGATTCAAAGAGCTAAAGAAATAGGATTATCAGAAATTGAATCAAAAGTTCTATTTCAAACTTATAAAATATTTGATAGTGATAATCCAGAATATACAAGTAATGTAAATTCAAGAT
Source organism: Isotricha sp. YL-2021b (assembly GCA_023805745.1). NCBI lineage: Eukaryota > Ciliophora > Litostomatea > Vestibuliferida > Isotrichidae > Isotricha > Isotricha sp. YL-2021b. The sequence continues at coordinate 28,745 of JAJJKW010000258.1, forward strand.
ATGAATCATCAAGTAATAAAGATACTGTAAATGCAAGTTATTTTGGTTTATATTTTGTTCTTCAAACTTATTTACAAAGAACAAAAATAAGTTTAAATATTGAAAAAAATGATAAAAGTCCTTCTTCTTATTTAAATTCTCCTTTAACTTCTCCAAGAGGTAAAAATGCAAATTCTTTTAGAAATCAAAATCAAGAACAAGAATATCATTATATGGTAAATTTTATTAAAGCAAATTTAAAATTATTTCTTAGAATTATATCAAGTGATATTCATAATACAGAAACAAATATAAATCAAAATGAATTTAATATATTAAGATTTTTATTTAAATTAGATGGTGAATTATCAAATACTGATAAACAGAAAAAACCCTTATCTTCATATACAAATTTTTTTGAAAATAAAATTCCAGGAATAAATAAAGTAAATATGAATATAATAAATGATTATTTACAAAATTCAATATCAAATGATCCTCCTTTAGATTCAGATTATATTCAAATAAAAAGTTTATCAAAATGTGTAACAATAAAAACAAGTTCAGATGTTCAAAATAAAAATATTAAAATAACTCAATGTGAAGATAGTTATATATATATAAATACACATATAGTAAATTGTAAAATATCATATTGTACTAATTGTACAATAGTAATAGCAGTAGCAAGTAAAATAATATCAATTGATAAATGTGAAAAATGTAATATTTCAATAATTTCAAATTTAACTAGAATATCAAATGTTATTGATTGTAATATTTATATGTATTCTGTTTCAGAACCAATTTTATTTGGAGATAATAGAGGATTAAGTTTAGGTCCTCATAATGTTACTTATAGTGAGTTATATTCTTTTGTTAAAAGTTCAAAAATTATTTTAAGTCATCAAGGAATTAAAAATTTTTCTAATCCTATTAATTTAAATACTAAATATAATATTAATATTATTCCACCTGATAAATTTAATACTATTGTTGTTCCATTTGATAAAAATTCTATTGGTTATAAATTAACTCCTAAAATGTATATTGAAGCTATTGAAAAAAGATATGAAACTTATAATAAAATAAAAAATATGATTAAAAATTCAGGATTAACTGAAGAAGAAGAAAAAAAATTTCATAGTGCTATTCAAGGTTATTTTAGAGAATGGTTAGTTACTAGTGGAAATTTTAAAACAATGAATAATATTGTTAAAATGATTGATTCACCTTTTTTTAATCTAAAATAATATTTATTTTAAATAAAAATTTATTTCATAATCAAAAAAAAATATTATTTAATTATTATTTAATTTTAAATAAATTGAAAATAATATTTATAAATTACTTGATTCTATTTTTTACTTAAATTTAAATATTCATTATAATTTATAAATCCTTCTTCATCAATTCCAAATTCACTTAAAATTTGCTCTATTTCTTCTTCATTCATTTTTGGTTTAAATATTAACAAAGAATGTTTTAATTCTTTTGCATTTACAAAACCAGTTTCATTTGGATCATATAATTTAAAAGCTTGTTCTAATTCTTCATAATTGTCATTTTCAGTTTCATTTTTTTTTATTTGACATATTGAAATAAAATCATTTAAATTTATTTTTTCTTTTCCATTTTTTTCTTTTAATCCTAACATTTCAACTAATTCTTTTTCTGTTATTAATATTCCTAAACATCTCATTGCATTTTTGCATTCTTTTATTGTTAATGTTTTTCTATTATTTGGAAGAAAATAATTAAAAAATTCATTATAAATTTCTTCATTTTCATTATTATTATTCAAAATATTTGTACTTTGAAAATTACTTTGAGTTAAATTTTCTTTTTCACTTTCTTCATAATCTTTTTCAAAATTTACATTTTTCTTATGTGACATTTATTATTTTTTAATTTTAAAAAAAAAATTAAATTTAAATTTTTTAATTAATATTAATAAATATAATATATAAAAATTAAAAAAATTTAAAAAACTAAATATCCTCTTCTTCATTATCTTCATAATCTTGAACATTATCTTCTTTTTTATCATCTTCATTATCATTTTCATTATCATTATCTTCATTATCATTATCATTTTCATTATCATTATCTTCATTATCATTTTCATTATCATTATCTTCATTATTATTTTTATTTTCCTCATTTTCATTTAAAGAATTAACAGATTGTTTAATAACATTATCAACAAAATCTTTACTTTCATTTTTCATATGTCTTTTTTCAGAATTAGTATATTGTTTATGACTAGATTTACCTGCTTCAGAACCATATTGTTTAGAAGAATCAGAAACTTCACTATTTCTTTTACTATTTTTCATAGAACTTTTTTTAGATTCATTTCTTTGATTTAATTCATAATTATTATTATAATTTTCATTATTTTTCATTTCATTCATTTTTCTTATTTCTAATATTGGAACAAATTCAAATGGTTCGAAATTTGGAGCAGTTGTAAAATTATAATTTCTTAATTTTTCATTTTCATTTAATGTAAATGATGCAAAAGAACCATAATTTGTTTGTCTTTTATCCATTTCTTCCATTGCTAATTTATGAGATGATAATTGAATTTTATTTTTTATTAATTCATCTATATTTGTCTCAAATACTTTTATTTCATTGTTTTCTGTTTTCATATCTCTTTCTAATATTATTTTTGATTTTAATTGTACTTTATAATTTGGCATTATTTCTTGTAATTCTTTTGTTTTTTTCTCTTCTTCTTCTTCTTCGGCCATTTTTACATAGTCTTTTAAATTTTTTACTCTTATATTGTCTTTTAAACACATTTTTTCATATTCTAAAAGATAATATGCACATTTTTCATATACATTATCTGTTGGTAAATTATCTTGAATTAATTTTCTTAATGTATATTCATAACCATCTATTATTCCAGTTGTTTGTAAACTATCTAATAATACTTTATCTATCATTTTTTTTATTAAATTAAAATTAAAAAAACGTTATTTATTAAATTATTAGGAAAAATATAATTATTTCAAAAATTAGATTATTGATTTTTAATTACAATTCAAAAAAAAAGTAATATAAAACTTATAGTTATTCAATTAATTTAAGATTCTTTTATAATCTTATATTTATGTTTTATTATAAATATAATAATAAACTAAATTAAATATTTAAAATTTACTAATCTATTTATACTAGAATTCTAAATTAATTTGTTTTATATTTCAAAAATTGTTCAATATAATAAATCAAAAAAAACAAAACTAAATAGAATTTATCTTATCATAAAACAAATTTTAATTAATTTCCTTATTTTCACAATTTTTTCCTAAATCAATATTATTATTTTCATTTTTTTTATTATTATCATTTACAACTTTATATTCATTAAAGAGTTTTTGATGATTTTTTACATGTTTAAAAAATAATTTTGTATATTCATCATCATTTTTTTGTTTTATATTATCAATTAAATGATTATATACATTTGACTTTAAAAATGAATTAAAATATTCATTAATTTTCGGACATTTAATTTTTAATTGTTCACTATTTGATTTTGAAGTAAATTTCATATTTTTTTTAAAAAAAATTAAAGTATTTTTATCAATATTTAATTCCTTTTTATTTTCCTTCATAAATTTAAAAAAATTGACATTTAATTTTTTAGTCATACAATCAACTTGATACATTCTTTTTCTATTTCTAAAATATTTATAAAATTATTTATCTTACTTTGTCTTTCTATATGTTACAGTGAAATAAGGTTTTGATTTATGTTGTTTTTGTTTATTTATTGAATCTAAAATATCATTTTTTGACTTATCAATATTTTTTTCATTCTTATTTTTAAAATCATAAATATTATTTGTATTTATTTCATTTGATTTTTCAAAGTAATTACTAGTTAAAGATAATAAAACATCAAAATTTTGATTCATTAATTCATATTGAGATGAGATAAATTTATTTATTTCATTTAATGCAAAAATTATATTTGGGAAATCTAAAAGAAATCCATAAATGTTATCTGGTAAATGCTCATTATTCATTTTAAAAACAAATAATAAATAAAACTATACAAAAATTCTGTTTATTTTCAAAAAAATAAATAATAACCATCATAAATAGTCAATGATAAGAAGTAATTTTTTTTAATTAATGTCTTTTTATATTTTATATAATTCATAAGTAAGAATTTACTTTGGTATTAATATAATTTTAAGTTAATATTTGGATATTGGATTAATTTTTTTTTCGAAAAAATAATTAATTTTTTGGGCAGCCATAATGGATTTATCTCACGCAAATTTTAAAATTTTCTAAAATTAAAACTATAGCTTATAAATCAAAATTATCATTAAAATTCAAATTTTTGACTAATTTTTTATTATTTATTATCGAAAAAATCATAAATAATTCACATAAATTTTTTAATATTTGAAAATATATTATATAATAATTAAAAAACTAACAACAAATTTAAAACATAAATAAAAAATGAAAATTCATTTAAAGCTGTTTAAACATGTTAAAAACCTGTAATTGTTGATATTTTTGTAGAAAAATGTTCTATATCCTTTTTCTATTAACATTAATCAACATTATACTTTTTTTGAAATGGGAAGTTACATTTTCTACATTTCCTGCTTTTAAGAAAAAGTCTTTTTAATATTTTTAAGCTTAAAACTAAACATTTGGAACTTAATTCGACAATAAAAGTAATATTTCAAAATTAATATTTATAACATTGATAAGTTATGATATTTTGAAAAAATCAGAAAAAGGAAAAGATACAGTTTTTTATAATCTTTTTTTATATAAAAAATAGTAGAGTCTAAAGAATATTTTAGAATTAAAATATTGAATAGATTCCTTATTTAATTCAAAATGATGGCATTTGAATATTTTTGATTTCCATTTTAACATTATTGTTATAAAATAATCACAAGATTGTTAAATAAATAATTTTTATTATAAGATTATTTATGTATTTAAAATTATTTAATTTTCGTGGTCTTATTGGTTTAGAATATTTATTTATATAAATAATGAAATTTTTAATGAATTAAATTTCAAATTTTATATATTCTTTTAAAAAATCCCAAATTTTAAAAAAGAAAATATATTCTAAATGACTTATTTTAATTTTCATCTAAATCAAAAAATAAATAGATAATTTTTATTTATAAATTATAGAGAAATAAAAACATTTTTTAATAAGTTTTAATAAAAAAAATATGTTTTAATTGAATAATATTTTAAATATTCTGTTTAAAAAAATAAAAAAATCAAATAAATATTAAATGAAAAATTTTAATAATTATTTATTTTTTAATAATATATTTATATATTATAAATTAAAGATGGTAAAAATAAAATTTTTATTCTAAATTTAATTTAAAAATGAAATAAAATATAAAAATTAAAAGGATTTAAGTTTAAACCATTCAAAATTTAGGATTATAATTAATGAAATATTATGATTTTTTTAGAAAAAAAATGAGTTTTTAAATAAATCAGAATTAAATAATATAAAATTTTTTACACATATACTTAATATATGAATGGAATTAAAGGTTTTTATCTCCTTTTTAATATAATAAATTTTTCTAAAGATTTAGAATAATTATCAATTCATTATTATACTAATATACTAACAAAAGCAAAATATACAATATTGAGCTACAAAAATCATTTCTTTTAAAGAAATATTGTTTAGATATATCTTTTAAATAATTTTTTCTTTAATCTTTCATAATAAATAAGTTTTTGATTTTACTTTTTTCTTAATATTATTTTTTTCAATTATTTGAATTATATATAAAGGAATATAGAGGAAGAAAAGTCTTTATTAAATCTAATAAACATTTGTTTTAATTAAAAATTGTAGACCGGTCTTTCTTTTTTTTAAAACTAATAAAAGAACATTAAAAGAGTTTTTTTATTTTCACTGAATTTGTTTTAAATTATTATTATCTAAACTAGAAAAGAATAAGATGAAATAATTATTATTTTAGAAAAAAATTATTATTGTTTAAAATAACACATTACATTTATTAAATAATGCTTAAATTTAAATTTAACATCATTATTAATAAAAAAATCCAAATTTTTATTTTTCAAAAGTATTAAAAATGTCAACAAATTATATTGAATATAAATTATTTAACAATAATTTTATAACCACAAAAGAGGAAATGATAGAAAAAGGATTAAATTCTTCTTTTGATAGTGAAAATTCAAATAATAGTTTAAATAATGGAAAAGAAGAAGATGAAGAAGAAACTTTACCAGAAAATATCAAAAAAACGACAAAATCTATTTCAATAATTTTAAATGAATTAATAGAATCTAATTCAAAAAATCAAATTCAAGTTGAAAATGATATTTTCGAAGTAAAAGCTATTCCAACTTTTTCTTTATATGATTATATTATTAGAATTATTTCTTATTCAAATTGCGAAGAAAATACTTTAATTTCTGGTTTAATTTACATTGATCAAATTGCAAAAAAAAAGAAATTAACTAAATTTAATATTCATAAAATTTTATTTACTGGAATATTAATTTCATTAAAGTATAATGAAGACGAAATTTATCAAAATTCTTATTATTCTCTAATTGCAGGTGTTTCAGAAAAAGAATTATTTCTTATGGAATATGAATTCTTTATATTACTTGATTTTCATTTATTTATTAGCGAAAAAACCTTTTTTACTTTCAAAAATGCGTTAGAAAAAATATCTCTGAATTTATAAAATAAAAAACAAATGTATTTAGTAAATGTAAATTTTTTATAAATTTCTTTTATTTAATAGAGCTGTTAATCTTTATGAAATGAAATTTTTATACTTAATTGAATCTAATTAAGTATAAGCATTATAACTTAATTCAATATAATTAAGTGATAATGTTCTTTGAAAATCATAAATAAATTAATACATATTATTTATTTTATGGGAATTAATAAGATTTGTAACTTGAAAATAAAATATAAAAAAATTCTTTAGATAAAATCTTTTTTATTTTGTTTTCTTTTTTTTCATATGGAAAATCTGTTGAATAAAAATAAGAAGTTAAACGTAATGTAATTATTTAAAAGTGTATTATAGTATATAAATTATATATAAAAATAAAAGATTTTTTAAAAGTTAAAAATATAATAAAAAATAAATATATTTATTTTATAACATCAAAAAATGATAACAATCAAAAAAAAGTTTAACTAAATCTTAAACTCAAAATTTTTTGTTGGGTTATTATTCATATGACCTCTTCTACTTTGCATTCCAAATAAAATTCCTTTATTATTATTAGTATTATTGCTATTATTACTTTCATTATTGCCTCTTCTATTAAAACTATCTCCAATTATCATTCCTCCTGAATCATTATTATTGAATAAGTTATTATTATTGTAATTATTATTATTATTATTATAATTATTATTTAATGAACCCATATTTCTTCTAATATCATAATCATTTTTCATAATAATTGGTTGTTGGAGAGGCATTGATGAAATATTAGTAAAACCTTCATTATTAAATTGGAATTTATTTCCTGAAGGAATTGGATTACTTATTTTATTTTCAGTTTCTTCTAAAAATCTTCTTGCACTTCTTTTCCTGTTTCCATTATTATTTACATTTGGATTTAAAATAACATTAGTATCAAAATCTAAAGGATCAGAATCATTATTAAATATTCTTTTCGGAGAATGACTTTCTTCATGAATAACATTAAATTTATGAGAATTATAAGGTATTTCCCTTCTATTATTCCCATAATTAATATTATTATTTTTATTACTATAAGTTCTAGTATTACTAGTATTACTATTATTATTAAAATGTCTAATATTATTATTATCATTATTTTTATTATCATTAATCATTAAATCATTTAATTGTGAGGAAATATTATAATCGAATTTTTTTCTTTCTTGTTCAATAGCAACATCTTCTTCTCTTTTTTCTTTTTTTAATTTATTAATTAATTTATCAAATCCTTCTGTATCATTAAGCATTTTATCAATAGAGCTTCTTCCAGTATTTTTCCTATTTTCTCTAATAGAATTATTATTTCCAAAAGAAGAAATTTGTTTAGTAATATTATAATTAGTAAAAAATGGATGATTAAGTAGATTTTGTGCAGTAGCTCTTTTATTAGGATCCCACTGAAGCATTTGTTTCATTAAATCAATAGCATCAGAACTAGCTCCATGAATAACACTTTCTAATTCAACACCATTAAAATTAGGAAATTTAATATTAATCATTTTTGCCATTTGAAGACCTTCATTCCAAGTATAATGATTAGGTGTTCCTAAAATAGAGCAAATTTTAAAAAGAACTTCTTTTTCATTATTTCCAAAAAAAAGAGGTTGTGGATGAAGATACATTTCAGCTATAATACAACCTAATCCCCAAATATCAACAGGAGAATTATAATTTGTACTTTTTAATATACATTCTGGGGCTCTATAATATCTTGTTGAAACATATTCTGTATATGGAGGTACACTTCTTATTTCTCTTGCTAAACCAAAATCAGCTATTTTTATATTTTCTCCAACACATAATAAATTCTCTGGTTTCATATCTCTATGAAAGAAACCATATTTATGCATATATGCTAAACCCAATAAAGTTTGATATGCTATTGATCTTATTTGATTTTCTGATAAATGTTTTGGACTTTGACTTTTCATTAATTCAAATAAATCACGTTCCATGTATTCAAATACTAAATTTAATGTTCCTGATTCTTTTATAAATATTATTTGCTTTAATTTTATTATACTTTCTTGACCTTTTTGATATGAAATATCATCTGAATGAAGTTTTTGTAATGATTTTACTTCACGAAGTTCTAAACAATCTGACCATTTTGTATACTTTTTTTTTAATATTTTTATTGCTACGTAATCTCCTGTTGATTTCTCACGCGCTTTATATACATCTGCAAATGAACCTCCTCCTAAACGGGTTATCATTTCGTAATCTTCCATTTTTTTTTTTTAATTTGGTTTTTTTTTTTGGTTTTTTGTTTTTTAATTTATATTTTTATTTATTTTTTTTTATTTATGGGTTTTTAGGAGATTTTATGAAGGAAAAAAAGAGAATTTAATATAATTTTTTTTTTATGAATTTTTTTTAATTTTTTATTTTTTTTTTTATTATTTTATGCAAAAAATAATTTTATAAATTTTTTATAAATATTCTAAAATAATTTTTAATAATGAAAAATGAATATTTAAAAAATAAATCTTCAAAATTATTTCATTCTCAAGGAAATTTATATTCAAAAAAATTAGAAAAGAAAAGTATAAATTCTATAAAAAGAAATAATACAAACAACAATTCTAAAAAAAAAAAAAATATTTCAGGTGAATATAAAGAGTCTCAATTAAATAGTCAAAACAGTAATAATAATTATGATGGTTCTCCTAATTTATATTATAAAGGAAATAAACATAATTTTATTACAAATTTTTCAGAAGGAGATAGAACAACTTCATCTCAAAGTATTTATAGTAATTTAAATAATAAAACTCATTTAACGGATTATCAATCAACATTTTCTCATAGGAAAAATAATTTAATAAGAAATAAAAATCCAATAACAATTTCATTTGATTCTTTTCAATTAAAATATAAACCAGTTATTAAAGTGGATAATGACTCTTATTCTGGTTATGTAAATTATGATAGAAAAAAAGTTTTAGAAGTAAGAAATAAATTTCATCATTATTTAACTTTGCAATTACATAATAAACCAATTTCAATTGATAATTCATTAAAAAATGTAAATAGTAATTCAAATATTGAATCTTTAAATGTTGAAAATAATGTAAAAGATTCAACTAATGTAAATAATGTACAAATTACAGATTATAAAGATAAAATTCAAAGAAATAGTAATAAATCTTATACTGAAAGAAAAGAAGATATTAATGCTTTTAATAAAAGAAATATTAATTTACAGAATAAAAGTCATAAAATATTGAAAAATAATATTAATAATAAAGATATTAAAGAAAGAAGTTGTGATTTAGAAAAATTTATGAATTTTACAAATAAAATTATTGGTCCGATTTCTATTAAGAAAAACCCAATAATTAATCAATATAGGAATAAAAATTTTATTAAAAAAGAGATTTCTCTAAAAGGAAAACAATTAAATTTAAAGAAAACTGAATCAAAAAATAAAGACTATGAAAAATTAAAATTTAATCATAAAAAAGTTAAAAATCAAATTCAAAAAACGATATCTTCATTAAATAAAAATAATAATATTAATATAAATAATAAATGTAAGAATAACACAGGTAATTTAATATATAATAATAATAAAATTAATAATGTATTTTTGGATAATAAAGAAGATAAAGATATATCTTTATTGGATAATAAAGATTATAAAGACATATCTTTATTGGATAATAAAGAAGATAATAATATATTTTTATTTGATAATACAGAAGATAAAGATATAATTTTACGTGATAATAAAGAAGATAAAGAAAGAATAATAAAAGATAATGATAATGAAGTTGTAAATAATGTTTCTGTTGTGAAAAAATTAAGTTTTAGATCAAATGAAACCTATAATATGAATCTAAATAAAAATGCACAAGAATACATAGAAGGAAAATTAAAACAAATAAAATCTAAAATGGGTAAACTTAATTAATAAATAAGTCAATATTAATTTTCGGAATATTTAAATAATATAACTAATATAATATAATAATGCATTAAATAAAAAAATATTCAATTAAAAATAAATAAATAAAAAAAATAAAATTAAAAGTAAGTATGAAAAACAAAAATAAAAAAACCATATAAAATAACCAAAAAAAAAAAATAAAATCCAAAAAAAAAAAAATAAAATATTTTCCTAAAAATAAAAAATTAAATAAATATAAATATAAAAATTCCTTAAAAAAAAAAATGACAACACCAATAAAAAAAGAACAATCAAATGATTCCATAGATTCCTTATCATATAAAAAACAAAATTCCCAACAATCACTTCATCTTCCAATGCCATTAAAATTAAATAAAGTAAAAGATCGTTTATTAATATTATCTCCAACAGTTAGAGCAGGTTTAGAAAGAGAATGTAATAAAACAGATTTTTATAGAGAAGGTGAAAAATTTATAGGAAAAGGAGGATTTGGAGAAGTATGGAAAGTGGTTCATAAACAAACAAATAAATTATATGTAATAAAAGTAATAGATAAAATAAGTATATATGAGCAAAAATTAGTAGATCAAATGAATAGAGAAATTGAAATGATGTATAAATTAAATCATCCTCATGTAATGAAATTAGTAAATCATTTTGAAGATGATGATAAATTTTATATGATAATGCCTTATGCTGCAAAAGGACAATTATATTCTTTATTAAGAAGACAAGTTAGATTTGATCAAAGAACAGCAGCTCAATATATGAGAGAAACAATAGAAGCAGTAAGATATTTACATAGTTTTTCTCCTAAAATAATTCATAGAGATATTAAACCAGAAAATTTATTATTAGATGATAATTATAGAGTAAAATTAAGTGATTTTGGTTGGGCAAATTATCAAGAAGAAAATCAATTAAGAAAAACTTTTTGTGGAACTCCAGAATATTTATCTCCTGAAATGATAAGAAAAACAGGACATAATTATTCTGTTGATATTTGGACTTTAGGTGTTTTATTATTTGAATTACTTGCTGGTTATGCTCCTTTTACAGGAGCAAATCAAAGTGAATTATTTATGAATATTAAAAAATTAAAAATTAATTGGCCAATTGACTTTCCTCCTTTGGCTAAAAATTTAGTTTCTAAAATTCTTAAATTAAATCCTAAAGAAAGATTATCTATTGAAGAAATAAGTAATCATGCTTGGTTTGAAAAAAATCCTCCTTTAAGACCTGTTCTTACTAATTATTTAACTGATGAAAAAGAAATTCTTGAAAGTCATTTAATTAATGTTACTCCTGATGCTGTTAAAGAAGAAATTAAAGAAATTGTTGATCCTAATAAAAGAAGAAAATTTTCCACTTTAAGAACTAGAAAAATATCTCAAAGTAATAATGAATTAAAAACTATTGTTAATCAATTACAAAGTGATTATGAAAAAATTAAAAAAGAAAATGAAGAATTAGTAAATAAAAATAAAATTTTTGAAATTGAAAATAATTTGATTAAAAAAGAAATTATGGAAATTAAAGAAAATAAAAATGAAGAAGAAAAAGAAGAAATTAAAAAATTAAATGAAGAAATTGAAAAGTTAAATAATGTTGTTCAAGAAAAAGAAAATGATATAAATGAAAAGAAAAATGAATTAAAAGAATTTTTAGAGAAAATTAAAAATTATGAAAATGATAAAGATAAACAAAATAAAATTATGTTAGAATTAAAAGATAAAATAATAGATTTGGAAAAAGAAAAAGAAGAAGAAAATATTAAAGTTACAACATTAAAATCTTTATTAAATGAAAGATATAACGAACAAAATAATATAAAAACAATTGAAATAAAATTTGAATCAAATAATGAAAAATTAACAACTTTAGAAGATAAATTAACAAATAATGATATCAATAGTAGTTTAATAACCAATGAAAGTTTAGATAATTTATATCAAATAATTTTAAAAGAAATTAAAGAATTAAAAGATTCATTTGGTATAAAAATAAATAATCTTGAAGAAAATATAAAATCTTTTTCATCAGAATTTAAAAAATGTCAAAATTCATTAAATGATTTAATTATAAATTATGTAAATAAGAATTTATTAAATTCAATTGAAAAATTTAAAAGTACTATTCAAGGAGAAATTTTAAATGCTCAAGATAAATTTAAAAAAGAATCTAAAAAAGATGAAATGATAGAATGGCAAAAACAACAAATTAATGAATGTATGCAGTTTAAAAGTAAATTTTTACAAACAGAAATTCAAAATAAACAAATTGTAGAGCAAAATAAATTATTAGAAATTAAAATTAAAACTTTAAATGATTTAAAAAATGAAATGGATAATTTATGTGTTAAAAAAAATGAAGAAATTAAAAATTTTGAAAGTCAAGTTAAAAACTTGAAAGATAAGTTAATTGATATTACAAGGTATATTAAAGAAAATTGTAAAGATTCAAATTTTATAAAATCCTATTTAAAATTTTTTGTAAACGAAAAAAAAGAATAAGTTTAATTATTTTAAATTTATTTAATTTGAATATTATTATATAATATATATATTCATATAGAATAAATTTTTAATAATTGTTTATTTATTTTTTATATTTTAAAAGGTGTGGAATAAAATAAATAAAAAATATTATAACATGAAGTTTGATTAAATGATGTAATAAATTTTAAGATTAAATGATTTATTTAAGATAAACATTTATAAATGTTTCTTAAAAATTATTTTTCAATTTTTTTGATTTTTTTCATTTTTAGTTATTTTTCTTAATAATTAAAACAATTACTTTTTTTGTAACATTTTTCCTTTTTTTACAAAAAACTAAACCATTTTTAGATGAAAATTTGAATTTTTTCTTTTTTTGAATAATTTTAAAAAATTAAAAGATTAAAATAGTTTAAGATTGAACTTCTTATTAAGTTTTATAATATATTTAAATGAAGAACTAATTTATGACATCTATTTAAATTATTTAACATAAAGTTATTTTTATAAAAGCAATATTAATTAATTAATGAAGAAATTTATCAATAATGATGTTCAAAATTCAATAAAAATAATAAAAATAAAAATATCTTATTAATAAAAAATAAGAAAAATAATTAAATACAAAAATAAATGAATTGTGCGAACATTTTTATAATAAGAGATTTATATAGTATTTTATATTTAAGTATATTTATTTCTATAAATTTATATAAAAATGAGAAATTTCATAAAAAATTATTTTTAAAATACATAATAGTTTGTTCAAAATTTATACTAACATAATCTTAAAACAAAAATTATCATCAAAAAAATATTGAAAAAAGAATCAATAATAAAATATTCCAAAAAACAATTGTTCGAATTTTTAATTCATTATTTCTTTTAATATCATTTTTGGGATTTCATTTTTAAAAAAATTTTGAAATATTGATGAATTTCCATTGAAAAAAAATTTAATTTATAATTGACAATAAATCTTTATATATATAAATCTAAAAAATTGAATAAAAATGATCCACTCAAAATATGAAATAATATCGATACTTCTTTTTCCCAAATTTCGTCATCCAAAGGAAAGTAGATTTAAAATGTTTTTCTCTTTTATAAAAGAAACAAATAACATTAAAAATACTAATGATTACTCTATAATTTTAGATAAAATTGAAAAAGGAGAAGATAAAAGAACTACTGTTGTAATTAAAAATATTCCATATTCAATCACAAGAGAAAAATTTGAAAAATTATTAGAAGGTATTGGAAACATAAATTATTTATATCTTCCATTTAATAAAATTACGAACAAAAACTTAGGATATGCATTTGTCAATGTTGTTAATTATAAAAATATAATAAATTTATATAAAAGAATAAAAGAGTATGATTTTAATGAATTAATAAATAAAAAATCAATAGAAATTACTTATTTTAAAATTCAAGGAAAAACTAATTTATATAAAATGATATCCAAAAATAAATAAATAAATATTAATTTGTAAATAATAAGCCTAAAATATTTGTAATATCTTTACATTGGGTATTATTTTAATTTGATAAAACAAAATGTTGTAAAATTTGATTTTATTATATGTAAAATATATTTAAATAAAAAAAGTTATATAATTAATTATTAAATAAAAAATGAAATTATTTATTCATTGAAGAAATGATCCCAGGATTATTATAATCATTTAAATCATTATTTAAAGGATTATTCCCACTAATTCTGTTTTTAAAATCCATTCCATAAACTTGTCTTTTTGTCATAAATTTTTGAGTATCATAATTAGGATATTTATTAATCCCTTTCATTGTATTAATCTCAAAATTAAGAGAATTTAAAGCATTTATCATAGAATCAAATGAAGTTTTATCTATATCAATTCTTAAATTTGATAATGTATCTAAATTCGGCATATTATTTAATTCTATTACTTCACTTTGATTTAATATTTTATTTTTATTATCACAATAAAAATTTATTAATTTTAATTCATCTTTTCTTAATAAATGTGCATTTATTGTATCTATTAATTTATTAAGGGAAATAATTTTAGAACGAATTATATGATTATATGTATTTAATTCTTGGATATTTTCCATAAGAGAATTTTCAGTTTTTTCAATAATTTCTTTTTCTTTTTGATTTAATTTAATTCTGATTTGTTCAAAAGAATTCTTAATATCACTTTTACATTTATTAGTTAAATTAGCAATTTCACTTTTTTTCTTTTCAATAATATTATCTAAATTTTTAAGTTCTTTAACTCTATCATTAACATGATTACATAATTCTTCAGATTTATCATAAACTAAAGGATAAGCTTTTTTAATATTCATAACTTCATGATTTTTATGAATTCCATGAACAACACATTCAGCACAAACACATTTTGATAAACAATCTAAACAAAGATATGTTAATGGTTCTCCATGTTCTTGACATATATTTTCATTATAATTAAAATTATTATTTGAAAAATTATTTGATTGATTAAAATAAGTTAAATTCACAAAACCATTTGAATTACTGTTATCAAAATTTAAGTTATTATTATTCATATTTTCTTGATAATTTTTATTTTCATTATTATTTTCATTTGCTATTGTTAATATTTCTTTTGCAGTTTCATTATCTATTTCTGTTTCACTTCCACATAAATCACATATTACAATTTGAATTTTATTTATTCCTTTTGATTCTTGTCTTGATAAATTTTCTGCAGCACATGGAATACATAAATTATGTTCACATGAAAGTAATAATGTTTCTTCAGTTTTATTATGACATTTTGAACAATAAATTTCTTCTGACATTTTTTTTTGATATAAATATTTAAAAAAGAATTTAAAAGAATGTATAATAATTTATTTATAAGTTTTAAAATGAATAAATGTTAAATAGTTTATATTATTAACATAGAACTAATAATATTTCATTGAGCAAATAATTATAATAATTTCATCAATTAGTCATTATTTAAAATGATATTTTTATACATCCTAAATATAAATATTTTCAAAATGATTTATAAAATTCAAATAAAATTAAATATAAACCAAATAATAGCCTTCTAATTAAGATAATTCATAAAAAAGAATTAATATTATACTTTATTTACCACACAAAAATGAAAAAAGCTATAATTACAAATTTTTAAAATTATTACAAATTGTCTTTATAATGAATAAAGAGCTTTAATACTATATTTATTATCAATGGTTTCTTTATTTGAATTATTAATAATTGAATTAAAGAGAACATTTTCTATATGTTTTAAAACAAAAATATTAATTCCTAAAATTTTAAAACATTCAACAAATGTCAAATAAGCAATTTGACTTTGTTCCATTGTTATTACCATATCATTTAATAAATAATTTTTTAATAACATTTCATTCATTTTTCGAAAATTTTCAATTAAAAATTGATTATTATGACAATATATACTAAAAATCTTTAAATAAATATTACTAAAATCAACAGCTGTAGAATATAAAGTTTTAAAATTTAATTTTTTTAATATTTCAAATTCCATTTTTGTTAAATCAGTTTTTTTATAAATTTTACATTGAGGAGAATTTAAAATATTTTCTGTGAAAAAAGCTGTATAATTACAATTAATTTCTTCTAATTTTGTTCCTAAACTAAATGAAGAAATTGCAATTAAATTTAATTTTTGTTGAGTTAAATTACAATTTCTAAATTTAGATAAATATTGGTCAAAAATAATAACACTTCTAAAAAGAGTTTGAATTGAAAAATTTAAATTATCACAAAGGAAAATTAACCAATTAATAATTTGGGTCCTAACTTCTGATAATGAAATTGGGTAATTAATTGGTTCAATTATCTCAGGTTCATTTTGTTGATAATTTTCAAAATCTTGTTTTAATTCGTTTATTTTTTTATTTTCCTCGTATAATTTGTTCATTAGTATTTGTTATAAAAAAAATTATATAATTAATAATAACTGTTTATAAAATTATTTTTAATAAAAAATAATTAAAAAAAAAATAAATGAGAAAAATAATAAAACAATTCTTCATTAAACAGTTAAAAAAGAATATATTAAACAGCATATTTTTTGGTCCATTCTTTAGCATTAGCAATATATTTTTCTCTATTTTCAACATATTCAGCAGCAATTTCAGGAACTAAAGGATCTCCAGGATTAGGATTTATTAATAAATTTCTAATACCTTTAATAACTTCATTAATATTTAATTTAGGAGTCCATTGGTCTTTTAATATATCTAAACAAATAGAACCATTTGCATTTACATTTGGATGATAAACTTTTGTAGTAAAAACACATTTTGGAGGTTTAAAAGGATAATCTGTTGGAAATTCTACTTTTAAATGAAAAAGTCCTCCCTCAAATGGTGAATTTGCTGGTCCCATTAATGAGAATTCCCAATGATATAAATCATTTTCATCTACTGGACCACCTTCACATTCTTCTGGTGGATTGTTTGTAAAATCTTGTAAATCTTTATTAAGTCTTTTTTGAGACATTATATTTTATTTTATTTTATTTTTTTTTTTTTCAACTTTAAAACTTTTATTGTATAGTTTTTTAACTATTTTTTTATTTCAATAAAATTTATTGAAAAATTTTATTTTTTATTTTATAATTTATTTTAAGCTTTTTAGGAAAATATAAAAGGAATTATCATTGAAAGTAAAATAAATAACATTCCTAAACAATATAAAAGTAAGATTAGAATTATTAATAATGAAAGAATCAAATTTCCATTACAATTGCCATTATAAGAAAAAAGTCCTAAATAAATATATTCATTTTTTAAAATATCAATTAAATATAATATACTAGAAATAGCATTTGACAGAATAGTTAAAATAATAAATACAAGAAAAAAATAAAAATATTTTTTATTTTTTTTATTAATGCAAATATTCAACCAAAAACAATGATGATCCCAATCATCAATGCATTTATCACATGCACTACAATGTTGTGTATTTTTTTTCATTTCTTTTTCACATTTTAAACAAATAAGACAATTTTTATGATATTTTTCAAATAAAGAATCTTTTTTTTCTTTTTCAGTTATATTAACTGAAATTTCACTTTTTGGATATAAACTTGTTGTTATTGATTCATTATCATTTAAATTATATATATTATATTTTTTAATTTTTTCAAGTATATTTTTATTATTTTTTTCTTTATATATATGAAATAATATTGAAATTAGTAATGTCATTGTCTCAAATATTATATCTAAATAATTTAAAATATTTTCAGTTGAAAAAGACTTATTTCCTAGACAATTATATGAAAATTTTGAAATATTATATCTAATTTTACAAAAAATTTGAATGCTAATAATACAAATTAAAATGAAAAATAATAAAATATCTTTTCTTTGATTTTTTAAACTTTCATAATTAATTTCACATTTAAAATAAATTTCATAAAAACTTTTTTTTTTTAATACTTTTTTTATAATATCATCATTAATATAATCATAAGGAGTTCTTCCTTTATTATCTTTTATAAATTTATAAGCACCATTTAAAATTAATTTAACAGCAATTTGACGATTAGCAGAATAAAAAATAGGAGTTCTACCTTCATTATCTTTAATATTTAAATCACAACCTAAATCTATTAAAGCATTTACACTTTCATAATTTCCTTTATAACATGCTAAATGTAAAGGAGTACTTCCAACTAAATTTCTTTCATTTAAATATTTTATATTGTTTTTAAAAATATTAAAAAAATATAATATTGATAAAACATGATTTGTATCTGCTGCTAAATGAAAAATATTTGTTCTATTTGGGTTTATTATTTTAGATAATAAAAAATTATTATTTTCTATATATTTTGTTATTTCAAGAAATAAATTATATTCACCATATTCACTTGCTATGTCTAATATATTTTTTCCACTTATATCTTCGTTTAAAAATGTTTCTTGTAATTGTTTTGATGTTAACATTTTTGAAAAAATTGATAATATTATATTTAATGAAAAATCTTCATTTTGACTAAAAAAAATTTGAGGAAGATTACTTTTTTCTCCATCTTTTATTTCATTTGGATTTTTTATATTTTTTTCTTTAAAATATGATAAAATTAAATTTTCAATTTCTTTTTTATCTTTGTTTTTATTATCTCTTATTATTTGTTTTATTTGTTTTATTATATTAAGATTTTTTTCCAAATCAGTATTTTGTGGTTTATCTTTTATTTCATCTATAACATCCATTATATTATTTTAAATGTTTATTAAATATTTAAAAATTTAATTTATTAATTTGATATTGAATTTTGATTAAATTTATTCAAAAAATAATTATTTATATATATTTCTTTTGATTTTTGTTTTAATTGGAAAAATTTATTTAACACATTATTATAATTAAATTCTGGTTTTTTTTCATATTCTGATAATAAAATATTATTAAATGATATATTAATTAAATTTTGATTTTCTGTATAATTTCCAATATCAAGTAATGATTCATTTTCATAATAATTTTCATTATCTACTTTTTTATTATCTTTTTTTTCACAATTATTAATAAAATCATCTTCAATAAAAATTTCATTTTCTGAATCATTATTATCATAATAATTATCTTCTAAAATTGCATTATTTATTATATTTTTTTCATTTTCACAAAAATTAATTTCTTTGTTTCCAGAATCTGAATTATTTTCTTCTTCTTCTTCATTTATTGTAAAAGATTTATTTGATAATAATTTATTTCTTATATCTATATCTTCTTTGATAATTTTTTCATTTAATTCATTTTCAATTTCAAATATTTTTTTTTTTGAAATATAATTTACAATTAAACTAAATATTCCAATTTCATCATCTATTAATTGAATTGAAATTGATTGAAATTCTTTTTCATCAATTTTATTTTTATTTTGATTTATTTCTAAATCAGATTCTAATATATAATCAAAATTTTTTTCCTTTAATTTAAATAATTGAAATAATGGTAATATTTTTAATAAAACTAAAATTGATTTTTTTATAAGTAAAACTTTTTTATTCATTTTATTAATATTTATAAATTTCATTTTAGGATTATCATTTAAAGTAATTATAAAATTCCATTTTTCTACAATAAATCTAACTCTTCTTCTTTGATAAAAAATATTTATATTAATCTCATTTTTATCAATATTATTTATAAATTCTAAATTATTTATTAAATTATCTTTATAATTAAAGTCTCTTGAATCAGAAATATCTCTAATTGAATTGATAATTATAGATTGAATAAAATTTATCCATTTATCAGTTGAAGATAATTTGTCATTAATGCTACTATTTTTTTTAAACATTAATTATTTAAATATTATTTTCAGAAAATAATTGAAATTAATAA
Organism: Isotricha sp. YL-2021b; assembly: GCA_023805745.1. Classification (NCBI taxonomy): domain Eukaryota; phylum Ciliophora; class Litostomatea; order Vestibuliferida; family Isotrichidae; genus Isotricha; species Isotricha sp. YL-2021b. The sequence continues at coordinate 49,298 of JAJJKW010000258.1, forward strand.
ATGTCCAAAATGGTTATAATTTAAAGGGAGTAAAATAAAAATAAAATCTGATAAAGAAGCTTTAAAACAAAAATATATTAAAAAAAAATAAAATAGATAGAAAAAAATAAAATTCTAAAGAATTATATCTTTTTAATTGTTTAAATTATTTATTAATTTATAGAATTATTTTTAAACTTTTAACCAAATAAATATACTAATTTTTTTGAAATAAAAAAATAAAAATTGAAAAAAATAATTAAAAGAAAAATAATAAAAACGTTATTTGTAAAGTAAATAATTAAAAGTCAAAAGTAGTAATTATAATTAAATAATTTAGGTATATATGAATAAAAAAATATAATAATTATTATAAGAAAGTAGAATTATCTATAATTATTTTTTTAAATAATATAATTTAAAATAATGAATTTTCCCAAAGGATTAAAATTTAAAGAGAGTAAAATATAAATAATGTTATTATAAAAGCTATATTACATGATTTTGTTAAAAAAATAAGAGAAAGTTATAAAAAAAAAGATTATATGAACCTTAAAACTGACTTTCAATTTTTAAAAAATGATAAAGAATTTAATTTTGATAATTTAGAAGATGATGAAAAACAAGATTTAGAAAGAATACATTATGAAACTTTTATACATTTTGATATGTTTGTTGAAGCTTTAGAATATTCTGGTTTTTTTTATAAAAAAAATAACCAATATTTAAAAAGTAACAAAAATAATTATTTCAATTATTTCCAAGAGTTAAAATCTCGTGAAGAAGATATATAAAAATTAAAACGAATAAATATAAAAAAAACATTTATAAAAACAACTTTTTAAAAAAAAATAAATAAATAAAAAAAATCATAAAAAAAAATAAAAAAAAAAATGTCAAAAAACCAAATTTTAAATCCAATAACATCCTTAGATAAAATAGATGAATTTGAATTATCAAAAACACCATCAATAGTTTATACTCCAGTTCTTCATCCTGAAGAATCATTTGGAATTCCAAGTGTTTTAAATTTATCAAATAAAAATACATTTATTGTAAAAAATGAACAAGAATATCCTTTAACAGATGATGAAGATAATAAAAGAAAAAAATTAACAAGTTTTAGATTTGTTGAACCACTCAAAAGAAAAATATTTTCAGGTCAAAATTTTAAATCTGATAAAGAAAAAGAAGAAGAAGATAATTATTTTTATCCAAAAGGAAAAAAATTTGATGAAAATTCTGATGATGATTTTGTTTTAGAAGCTAATGAATTAGATTCTGATAATGAAATTGAAAAAGTTCAAAAAATTAACAAAGATAATGATGCTGATAATGAAGATGATGAAGAAGAAAATTTAGGAATTTTAAAAATTTTAAAAAAGAAAAGTAAAGTTTAAAACATTTTTTTCAAAATATGATTTTCTTGATTATGATATCTCTTATATTATTTCAATAAATTTTAATTATATATATATTTAACAAAATAGTTTATTTTGTAATTTTATAAAAACTATATTTTAAGGGAATCACTTTTAACAACAAAAATTATGTATATAGATTTTTAATATGAATTAGGTTTACAAAATAAAATAAATATTAATTATTTTAAAATATATAAATAAAAAAAATGAATATAAATAAAATTAAATTAATAATTTAAAAAAAAAAATTAATTTTGGATTTATAATGAAAAATATATAAAAAAAATAATCAAAAATGCAACCAGCAGAAGTCAATAACAATTCAGAAGAAACAAATCAAAATACAAACCAAGTTACAAACCCAAACCCAGAACCTCCAAAAAAAGAATTAACAAAACATGAATTAAAAGCTTATATATTAGTTTGTCAAACAAAAATAAATTTATATAGAAATAAAAGAGTAGCAGCTTTAAAAAAGAAAAAACAGGAAATAAAAGTAACACTTCAACAAAATAATTTAGAAGTTGCAAAAGTAAAAATGGAAACTGCAATAAATGAAGAAGATTATATAACAATTTGTGATATATTAGGATCAATATGTGAAATTTTAAAAGAAAAAGTAACATATATGATGAATAATAATGATTGCCCTACAGATTTATTACCACATATCCATACTTTAATTTATGCTTCTACTAGATTTGAAATTGAAGATTTACAAACTTTATCTAATTTCTTTGCTGAAAAATATGGTAAAAAATTAGTAGAAGATGCTAATAATAATACTTCTGGTTTAGTTAATAAAAATGTTATTGAAAAATTACAATTAAAACAAATTCCTGAAAATTTAATTATGATTAAATTAAAATTATTAGTTAATGAATTAGGTATTAATTTCCAATTTGATGATGATTATATTCTTTCTGTTAATCCTAATGATCCTACTGATGTTAATTTTAATCAAGGAAATAATATTCCATCATTTAATCCTTATGATACTCAATTCAATAATAATAATAATAATAATAATAATAATAATAATAATAATAATAATAATAATAATAATAATAATAATAATAATAATAATAATAATAATAATAATAATAATAATAATAATAGCATACCTGCACCTTTAGATTTTCCAAATCCTAATAATCCAAATAGTGGAATGTCAAGTGGTTATTTTCCTAAACCATATCAATAATTTTATTATTATTATTTTAACTTAAAATAATTATAAGAATTTTTATTTTTTTATTTAATTATTTTTTTTAAATTTTAATTTTTTTTTATATTTATTTTTTCAAATTTAAGATTTTTTATAAATGTCAGATAAAGATAAAAATTCAAATGGTGCTGAAGAAATTGAAACTAAAAAATTTCCTTTAAGATTTTCTAATGGTTCTTTTACTTTTTTAAATGAAGGACAATTTGATTTTGAAAATATTCATTCAATGCAATTTTATCCTAAAGAATTATCAGTTGAAATTAATTATCTTAACAGAAAAAGACAAAGAAATAATGAAATAATTGATATAGAAAAAAATAAAATAAGTAAGAAAATTTATCAACAAATAATTCAATTACAAAAAAAATTTTTTAATAAAACAGAAATAAAAGATATAATAATTAATAATAAGTATAAAAAACTTTTAGATGATTTGATTTCTAAAGATTTATATAATAGAGTAACTTCACCTTGGGGAATAGAACTTGAAGAAATTGAAATGTTATATTATAAGTATAATTATATTGAATTTATTGAAAAAATACAAATTTCTCCAAATTTAAAAGATGAAAAAATTTATATTCAACCTAATTCAATTTTTAAAAAAGTTTTTACATCAATCATAAATAACAAACCCTATAAAAATAATATAATATTTATTGGAGAAGATGGAATGGGTAAAAGTTATGCAATTTATTTAACTATATTTTTATTAAGACTAAATCCATTCAATTTTATAATTTCTTTATTAGATTATGATTTATTTAAAAAAGATCCAAAACAATTTTTAATGAATGAAATTATTTTTTATATTTCATTTTTATTTAATTATAAATCTGAAATAAAAGAATTAGAACAAGTTATACAAAATTTTATTAATTTTGATATAAGTAAAAAATCTTTTCATGAAGTATTATTTAAATTGTCAGAATTAATTAATTTTCTGATTAATGAAATTAATTTAGATATTAATTTATATCTCCTTATTGATTCATATCAAAATTGTAATAATGATATTGAAATACAAAATTTAATAAATCAAATAGAAAATTTAAAGCAAAATTCAAATGGATTTTTAAATAAAAAATTTGAATCACATTATAAAATTATTAAAATTATATCTTCAAATTCTTTTGAATCAAATAAAGTTATTATAGATGAATTTGATAAAATAAAACCATTTTTTAAAAACAATCAACAAATTTTAAAAGATGGAATTATTTTTTTAAATACATCTGAATTAAGTAATAAAGAAACTCAATATTATATAAATAGAAAATATCATAAACATTTTATTCCAAATAAAAATAAAAATTATTCTACTATAGATTTTTATTTCGAATGTAATTTTGAGACAGATGAACATACAACTTTTCAAAATTTAGAAAATAATTATGAAATTGAGTTTTTTAATACAATTTGTAAACCATTAATTAAAGATAATAAAGGAGAATATCTTAAATTAATATATAATATTTTTGGATATAGAACTTTAAATAGTTTATCTCATTCAACTTTTTCTTTCTTTAATGGGAAATATAAAAATTATTATTATTTTTTTCTTATTCCATTACCAGATGGTAAAGATAATATAATTTTTAAATTTAAAAATAAAATCATTGAACATTTGCTCTTGAAATTTAATTTTGATGGATATTATAAAAGAGTTCATTTTTCTCATTTTGACCTAAATTATTTCACTAATTTATATAATGAAACTGATTTACTTGTTTTAAAAGGCATTTTTCTTGAAGAAATGTTATATATAATTTTAAAAAAAAATGGAGAAGGAAAAAAATTAAATTTAAAAATAGATTATTTTTCAAAAGATGAAAAAGACCCAAATTATAAAAAAGAAATCATTTTAAATATTCCAAAAGTTGAAAAATCTTTTTGTAAAGAAAATGATATTTTTGAAAGAGAAAATTTATTTTCAAGTGAAATAGATTTAAATAGAGATGGTTTATATTTTTTTTCACATAAATTTCCAATTATAGATGCAGTAATAATTAATTATCCAGATTTATATTTTATACAAATTAAAAAAACCATAAAATATGATTATATTTTTCAAATAAATAAAGATTTTCATCTTTTTTATTTATTAATTGAAGATAACAATGTTTATAGAGAATTATTGAAAAATAATGACATTTTATTTAGAAATAATAATGAAATAAACACAAAACTAAATTTTTGGTTAACAATTGCCTCATATGTAAAAAAGAATTCAAAATTAAAAATACATTATATGTTTCTTTATAAAAATCAAGAATATGGAAGAAAATTTGATAGAGATTATAATGAAGTTACAATATTAGATGAATTTCATCAAAAAAATGAATTTATTTCTTTAAGAAATATTTCATTTTGGAAAATTAAAGAAAACGAAAATGGAAAATATAATTATTTAAATAAAGAAAAAATTTTACATATTTTTTGCCATAAAATTCTAAAAAACATCATATTATGTCAAATGGAAGAATTTATTAAAGATATAAGTAATGAACAATTAAAGGATTATTTTTCTCAATTAATAGATTAAAAATTTTAATTAGAACCTAAAAAATAAATATTAAAAAAATTTTTTTTTATTTATTTATTATTTTTAATATTTATTTAATATTATATTAATTTAACTTATTTTTATTCTTTTCCTTTTTTCTTTTTTTTTTTCTTTTTCTTTTTCTTTTTATTGTTTCCTTTTCTATTTGTTTTTCCTCATTTTCCTTTTTTTTTCTTTTTCTATCTTCTTCAATATTAAAAAATATTTGTTTAAAATAATAATTTTAAATATTTAACAATTGATTAAATAATTGAAATAAAATGAGTGTATTTGAAAAAAAACCAAAAATGAATCAACAAATGAATCATGAATATTACGAAAGAAAAATAAAAGAAATTAATGATACTGAAAATGTTAGTTTTTTAAAAACATTAGTTAAATTTAAAAAGATGCAAGAGAATGAGAAACTTTATATGAAAAAAAATAAAAAATATTTAAAAACAGAAAAAAATTATCCAAGTGATAAATTATTTTATATTACAGAATCAAATAAAATTTTAAAAACAGTACCATCTAATAATAATTATTTAGATGAAGTTAATAAAGATATAAACCAAGATAATAAAATATTAAATGATTGTAGTTTATCATCAATTGGTTTTTATGAAGAACAACCATCAAATTCTCAATTTAAAGAATTAAATAATTTTGAAATTCAATCTGTAAAAAGAACAATTAATTATAAAGAAATATTTGAAAAAAATAAAGAAATGAAAAGTAATAAAAAGAAAAAGAAAAAAATTGAACAATTTAATACTAAATTTACAATCTCAAAAATTGATGCAATAATTAGTGAATCTAAAAAAGATGAACAAAAATTATTAATAAGACCTTTTAGTCAAAATACTTTGAATTCTAATTTTGAAATTTTTAATTATTTATTACCTACAAAATCAAATGGAAATATTTTTGATAAAAAGCAAAAAAATGAAAATAAATTCAAAGACAAAAGAAAAGATGATAAAAGAAAAAAAAAATCTTATTTGGAAGAAGCGAAAGCAAAAAATCATTCTCATATATCAAGTGTTGATTTAAAATTATCAAGAAATATAAATAATATAATTCATAATCCTAATGAAAATAATTTAAAAAAAAATTCTTCTTTGACAAAATATCCTTTTCGAAAAAAATATTTAGATAGAAACGTAGAAAATAATAATAATTTAAATAAAACTCAAAATGAAAAAGATATGCTGAATTCTAGAAAAAATATTAAAAAAATTGAAATTGTGAAACCTATTTTAACAAACAATAATAAATCATTATCTGAAAAAAAATCAATAATTAATAAATATGATAGAGGTAATAAAATAAAGAGTATAACCTTAAAATTAATATCTCCAACTACATTAAATTTTTCAAAATCATAAAAACATTAATTCAAAAAATATATATTATGAATAGATACAATTATTATATTTTATTATAAAATTTATTTTGATTAATTTCTTTTAAAATTTTAAATTAATAAATAAAAAGAAAATAAATAATGAAATCCGGAGAGTTAAAAATAAAAAAAAATGATGGAATTTCAAAAAAATATGTTTTAAATCAGATAAAAAAAAGTAATGAAGAGATTGATAATGAGTTATTTTTTCAAATTGAAATTAATAATCCTCAAAGTTATAGAGATGATAAAAATATAAAAAAAATAAGTCCAAAATATAATAATTATTTTTCAAATAAATCATCATATAAAAATATCCGAAATTCTAATTTATCTTCAACTTCTGATTTAAAAAATTTATCAAATAAAATAAAATCTCAATTTAAAAACCCTTTAAAAAAGCAAAAAAATAGTTTAATAAAAAGCTATAATAATAATAGTTCATCTTCTTTACAAAAAAATCAAAAATTTAATAATACTACTTCCAAAAAATTACCAAAAAAAACTTTAGAAGGAATTAAAATTCTTCAAAATTTAATTAAATTTAATCTTGAATCATCTCAATTTAAAAATGAAAATACTGAATCTAACAATCATAAATCAGAATTGAAATTAAATATTTTAAGTTTAAATAATTCTCAAAAAGTTCAAAAAAATAAAACAAATGAAAAAGAAAAAAAATATAATAAAATAAAAATAAAATTCAAAAAAATAGACAATCCTTATAAAAATTATAAAAGTTTAAGTAAAGAAAGAGAAAAAAGAAAAGTATTACAAAAACTAATATATAATGAAGATAATAGTGTTTCGCTAAATCATTTAAATTTAAAGTTAAATTCAATAATTAATAATTATAATAATATGAAATCAGTTAATGTAAATCTTAAATATAAAAAAAAATTATCTAGTTCAATGGTTGAATTAAGTTCACCTAAATGTGAGAAATTAATTAATAAAATTAGAAGTCAAAAAAAACTACGTGAAATGTTCCAAAATTTTAAAAATAAAGTTTAATTCAAATATTTATTAAATAATTGTTTTGAGTTAAATGCAAATAAGATGTCTATTTGTATATTTAAAAATATAAATAAATTTAATTATTGTTATAAAATAAGTAAAATCTATATAATTTTTTACGATAAATATAAAATAATATTCTTTAAGAAGAAAATTTGAAAAATATTTGAAAATAATTAATAAATTAATATTAATTATATATTTTTTAATTAAATGGAATCAAATGGATTCATTACTATTGATATAGAAATAAAATATTCCGGCCAAAAAAATTATGGTGATAAACCAATTGAAGGGGATAATGAATTAGATTCATTTCAAAGTTCAACTTCATACAAAATTATAAAAAATAAAATAAAAGGAACATTTATAGAAAGAGAGTTAAAGAACAATAAAGGAAAAAACTATATTAAAATTTCACTTCAATCAAAACAAAATATAATTACAATAGATTCTTTGATTGATTGTTTAGAATTAATAAATAATCCATCTTATGATATATTATATACAAAAGATAATATGATTTCATATTTATTCGCATTTACTATTTGTGAAATGAATGAAAAAAAAAAAGAAATTTTAAATAAATTATTATATGAAATGGGAGAAAATGGAATAACTTATTTTATTCAAGCAATTTCTACTTTAAATGAAGAAAAATTAAAAAAATATGTTTATTTTCTTGTTAAACATATAATAAATAAAATGAATGGTTATAAAGGAATTAAATATGATTCATATAACTTTGATAATATTGTTCAATTTACAATGATTTCCTATTTAAATATTAATTTAAATCCTTTATCAAATCCTCCTTTTACTTTTGAAGAAAATAAAATAGTATATAATACAGGAAATGGATTAACAAAAGCAAATTTAAAATTTATTCAAGGAATTGATGAAAAAATAAATGAGCAATTATTAAAATTTTATAATGTTAATAATTATTTTAATGTAGGAAAAATATTAAGAAAAAAAAGTGAAGAAAATTTATTAACAGGAGATGATTATCCTCATTATTATGAATTATCTTTAGAAAATGATGATAGTATAAAATTATTTGCAATAAGGGAATCAGAAAATTCAAATTTTTTAGTTAGTACAAATATAAATGATTTTTCAAAATATAGTCCTGATTATTTAGGAGAAATTGAAGTAAATTATTGGGGAACAGTTTTTAATGTTTATGATAATGGATATGAAGATTCTATTTATGAAAAAATTCCAAAAACAATATTTAAAAAAAGAAGATTATTAAGTAAAATTAATTATGAAACTAATATAATGGGTGATTGTCCAAGATTTTTTAATATAGATATTATTAAAAATGATAATTCTTTTGTTCATTTAATTAATTTAAAACCAAATTGGAATAGAAAAATGGGTTGTTATACTTTAAATTTTTATGGAAGAGTGAAAAGAGCTTCTGCAAAAAATTTTCAAATTATTGAAGAAGGTGATGAAGATAATATTTTATTACAACATGGTAAAGTTAGTAAAAATGAATATAATATTGATTTTAGAAATCCTTTTTCACCAATAATTGCTTTTGCTATTAGTTTGGCTGCAATTGGAAAAAAAAGAGTTGTTAGTTAAATTCAATGTATATTTTTTTAATTGTTTAATTTATATTTAACAATGTAAAATTATTTAATAATGAAAAAATTATTTATAAAATATATATTAAAAGTTTTAATGAATAATAAGTAAGTATAAATTAAATATCTTATAAAATATAGTGATTTAACTTTTAAATTTATTATTGTAGGAAATTCAGGAACAGGAAAAACTACTTTTTTACATTCTATAACTGAACAAGAATTAATTTTAAATAAACCAACAGTTGGAGTAGATTTTAAAATAAAAGAGATAAATATTGATTCAAAAAATATTAAAATTCAATTATGGGATACTGCAGGACAAGAACAATATCATAATATAATTACAAATTATTATAAAAATGCTAATTCTGCTTTTTTATTTTATGATATTACTAATAATGATTCTTTTAATAAATTAAATTTTTGGTTGAATGATGTTAAATCAAAAAATATTTCAGAAGATTGTATTTTTGTTTTAATTGGAAATAAATCTGATAAAGAGGAAAGTAGAGTTATTCCAATAATTAAAGGTAAAGAATTTGCTGATTTAAATGATTTAAAATTTTATGAAATTTCTGCTTTAAATAATTCTTCTAATATTAATGATATAATAATTGATATTTCAAGAGAAATAATGAATAAAAAAAAAGAAAATCCTGAGAATAATCAAAATTTAGAAAGTATTATAATAAATAATGACAATAATAAAAAAAAAAATGTTACAAAATCATTTATATGTTGTTAAATTTTGATAATAAATATTATAATTTTTTCAAATTTAACTTATATAATTTATTTATTTAATTGTTTTCTTAATAAAAGAATTTGATCTAAGAAAAGTGATTTTGAATGTTCTGATTCTTTTAAATCTTCTTCTAATTGATAAACTTTTCTTCTAGTATCAAATTCAATATTATTTATTTTTAAAGTTAATTCATCAATTCTTTTTGAAAAAGCTGATTTCATAGTTTCAAATTGTTCTAATAAAACTTGTTCATATGATTCTTCATCATATTCTTTATTTATAGCATCTAATTTTTTTTTCATATCTGAATTTTCCAATTTTAAAATATTATTTTCTTCAGTTAATTTATTTACTTTTGATGATAAATCTTTTATTTCTTTATCTAATTTTTTTAATGCCTCTTTTTTAATTTTCATATATTCTGCTTCATGTCTTTTTATAAAATCATTCATATCTATTTTTTCTGTTTCTATTTTATCTGTTGAATTATTTTTTTCTAAATCTTTTATTTTTTCTTCATAATTTTTTATTTCATTATTTAATTTTTCTATTTCTTTTTTATATTTTTCTTCTAAATTTTTAATTGTTTCATTGTTTTTATTAGAATTATTATTTTGTGAAATAGAATTTTTTAAAGTTTCTTTTTCTTTTTCAAATTTATCTTTTAATTCTTTTATTTCTTTTTCATATTTTTCATTAATTTCAGTTGTTTCATTTTTAAGAATTGCAGAATTATTTTTTTTTAATAACATTTCATAATTGTCATTTAAACTTTTGAAAATATTATCATAAATATCTTTTAATTTAAAAAAGTTTTCAACTTCAGTGCCTTTTAAATTTTTTATATCATTTAAATATTTTTTTGATTTGTCAATTTCATTTATTGTTTTTTTTAGATTAACATTTAAATTTTGAAAATAATCAATAACTAATTTTACTACATGACTTCCAATCTTCTTATTTTTCAAATTTAAATCTAATAACTCATTTAAAGTACTAATTTTTAAAAAATCTTCAACTTCATTATTTTTTGTTATAGAAGGAAGATTTTTTATATTTGTAGTATTATTATTATTTATATTTTTAGTTTTAATTTTTTCAATAAAATCTTTAATTACAATAACTTTAGATAAACTTTCTTGATAAGTATCATCATTATTTATTTTTAATTTGATTAAAGTAAAATAATCATATATTTTTTTAATAAGTAAATCATTTAATCCACATTCAAGATATAATTTTTGTATACATTCATTAATATTTTTAGTACCATAAATTTTAGAAATTCTTTCAATATTTGCACTTTGTTCTGTTATTTTATCAATAAAACTATTTATATTTTTTGTTTCTTCAATTTCAGAAAGTTTTTTAGTTAAACCTGGAGTTTTCGATAATAATTTATACATTTTTATGTCTCCACTATTTGAATTTATCATATCTTGAATTGTTAATAAATCACTTTTTAACATTTGAATTAAAGTTGAATAAGTTTCAGATTTTGAAGAAGGAATATAAAAATTACTTGAAGATGTTCCTGTTCCATCTCTTCCTCTACTACTTCCAACTTTTTTATAAAAATTATCTCCACTTATTCTTCCTTTATCCATTTTTAAGTTTATTATTTGAAAATTTTAAAAAACGAAAAACATTAAATTTATTTTTATTATTCTTTATTATTTAAATTATATGAATAATGAAAATATATTAAGTCAACAATAAGAGTAAGAAATTTCAATTTTTCATATTATTCTTTTGTTGAATTAATCAATTAAATTCTATATGAATTAATTATTTTTGATGTTATTCTAAGTTAACAACAATTAATTTAAAAAAATTTAAATTTAAATGTTTAATTAAATCATTATATAATTAAATTTTCTTTTTTTATTTAATTTTATTTTTTTATTTATTTTATCTTTCAGTTTAAAAAAATTTAGAATTTCAATTCAAGAAAATAGATTAAATTTATTCGATTAATAAAATTAAAAATTAAAAAATTTTAAACAAGAGAAAATGCCTTTAAATGATTTTACAATAAAAGAAGAATTAGGAAAAGGAGCTTTTGGTGCAGTATATTTAGTAAAAAGAAACATCGATGGTAGAGAATATGCAATGAAAAGAGTAAAAATAATTCAATTAAGCGAAAAAGAAAAAGAAAATGCATTAAATGAAATAAGAATTTTAGCATCATTAAACCATAAAAATATAATAGGTTATAATGAAGCATTTTTTGATGAAATTTCTAGAACATTAAATATTGTAATGGAATATGCAAATGATGGTGATTTATCAAAAAAAATAAAATATAATTTAAAAAATGGTTTAATATTCAGAGAAGATGTAATATGGGATTATTTAATTCAAATATTAGAAGGAATAAATTATTTACATGAAAATAAAATAATGCATAGAGATTTAAAAAGTGCAAATTTATTTTTAATGAAAAATGGAACAGTTAAAATAGGTGATTTAAATGTATCAAAAATATCAGAAATGGGAATAGCATTTACTCAAATAGGAACACCATATTATGCTTCACCTGAAATTTGGATGGATAAATCATATGATTATAAAAGTGATATTTGGAGTATTGGTTGTATTCTTTATGAATTATGTATGTTAAGACCTCCTTTTAGAGGAACTTCTCTTAAAAATTTATCTCAAAATATTAAAAAAGGACAATATGAACAAATTAGTAATTTTTATAGTAATGATTTAAAAAAAATTATTAGTATGATGCTTGTTTTAAAACCCGAAAATAGACCTAATAGTCATCAATTATTAAAAAATGATATTATTCTCAAACATATGAAAAAAGAAAATGGAGGGAATTTAAATTTTAAAGAAGAAAAAGCAGATTTAATTAAAACTATTAAAATGCCAAAAAATTTAAGAGAAATTAATAGAAAATTACCTATGAAAAGATATAAGAAAATTCAAAGGGAAGAAATGCTTATGAATGATGAATATGAAACTATGAAAAATGGTTTTTTAAAAGAAAAAGAAAAAAAAGAAATTAAAGAAGAAAGTGGAAAGAATTCTCATAAAAATAATAATCATCAACAACATAATCTTTATAATAAAAACAATCAAGTTAATAATCCTTGGAATAATGATTATAATAAATATAATAATTATGATAGAGTTCATCAAGATAATATTTTAAATCAAAATAAAAGCAAAAATAATGTTAATAATAATAATAGAAAATATGCTATTTATAATCATGATAAGAAAATAAATAATGGAGCAGTTAAAAACATTGATATTCAAAAACAATATCACAATGGAATGCTAAATATAAATAAAAATAATCAATATAATGAACATCCCAGAACTCCAAAGATAGTTTCTCAAAAATATAATAGATATAATAATATAAATAATAATTATAATTATGATTATTATAACTATAATAATAAAAAGGATAATATACAAAGAGAGCGTCCTAGAACAGGTAATAATTTAGTACATAATAATAATTCAAATAATCATAATAAAGTGAATAAAATTAATGTAAATGGAAATAATATTAAAAAACCAAAAAGACCAGTTTCAAGCGCTGTTGTAAATAGAGGAGGTTATATTTATAAAAATAATAATCAAAATAAAAATCAAATAAATAATAATAAAAATAGACCTATAACAGGAAATCAAATAAATAAATATCCAAAAGTTATTAATAATAATCCTAATCATCAATATATAAATGTTAATAGAAATTATCATCAACATAATTTAAATAATGATTTCAAATTAAGAAATGGGAAAAATGTTGTAAATAATCTAAATAATAAAAAGAAAAAAGTAATCATTGAAAAAATGAATTATAAACCTTCAAAAAATAATAATGTATATAATAAATATTCAAATAATAATGTTCTGAGAAGAGGAAAAAATAAAGAAAATGAAAGAGAAAAATTAAAAAATGTAATGAATAAAAATAACGTATATAATTATAGAGATTATGTTAAAAAAGGGAATAATAAATAAAATTATATTATAATTTTTAAAAATTATAAATTAAAAATAAAATTATTATAATGAGACCTCGTCCAAATACTCCACTAATACAAATATTTAACACAAATAAAAAAGACGATTTAAAAGAAGTTAAAAAAACAAATGATTCAGTCCTAAAAAATTTTTCAAATTTTATGAAACAAATAATAGAAAATAAGAACGAGTCATCTTTCCTTTCAGGAGATAAAAATATAGTAAAATTTGTATTAAGTAAATATTTAAATATTCCAGAAGAAGAATTAAGTAATATAAAAAAACTTTCAGTTATAATTACTAATGATTATGGTTTATTAAATCAATTTGGAAATTTTCTTCCTGAATTAAAATTATTAAAATTAAATGGTTCAAATATTTTATCATTTAATGATATAGGAACAAGTTTTTCTCATATAGAATGTTTACAAATGAAAAGTTGTCATTTAAAAGATTTAAATGGAATAATTTGTATGCAAAATTTAAAAATTTTAGATATAGAAGATAATGAGGTTTCAGATTTAATAGATATTGATATGTGTTCAGAATTAAAAAAAATAGTCTTAAAAAAAAATAAAATTAGTGATAGTGATAATTTAACGTTTCTTTCTTCAATTCCAAATTTAGAATATGTTGACATAAGAAATAATCCAATTTGTAATGATAATAATATTAATATTGAAAATATATTAAGTGAAGTAACAATTGTATTATGGAATGATTCTCATAATGTATTAAATCAAGATGTTGTTGCTAAGTTTGATGAAACTATTTATAATTCTCCTATTAGAAAACATCATCAGAAACAAATTGATAAAGAAATTAATCAAATTTTAAAAGATAATAATGAATCAAATAATAAAAATGTAAATAATGCAATGCCTGTTATTAGAAAAACTAAAATTAGTATTGATGTGATTGAAAAACCAAATTCTCCTATTAAATGTATAAGGAAAAGTGAAAAACAAAAAAATAATGATAATAATTCCCCAATTAAAATTATTGATAATGATAATAAAAAAATTAAAAATGATAATTCTAATAATCATAATAATAATTCAAATAATAATAATTCTAGTAATAATAATAATAATAATAATTTTAATAATAGTAATAATAATAATAATAATCTGAATTCATTTAGAAATACTTTAATGAAACAACCTTTAAAACCTGTTAAATTTAATAGTGGAGTAAATTTTTTTGTAGATAAATCTAATGGAAGTAATGAAAGTTCTACAACAGGAGGAAGTGAATCAAATAAAAAAAAACCATCAAGTGCTTTTAAAATAGTTATTAAAGATAATAAAGAAGTAAAGTCATCTTTTAATAAACTAAAAATAAAAAAAATAAAAAAATAAATATTTGTATTCCTAATTGTTATATCAAATATTTGTATTAATTAATGTAAAAATTGGAATTTTATTTACAATTTATTATATAAATTTAAATTGAATTAAATTTTCAATAATTAAAAATTACAAAAAAAATGAATAATTTCGTAAATTTTAATTTTTTTGGAGAATTTATTAAATCCTATTAAATCAAAACTCATCAAATATAATTAGAAAAAAAATAAAAAAACCAACAAAAATAATAAAGAAAAAAAAAAAAAATTTTTTTTATTTAAAAATATAAAAAAATGGCATCCAAAGATACCTCCGATGACAAAGACAACATATTATTTCAAAAACTTCGAAAATTAATAAATTTAATAGATCAACTTCGAGATTGTGGTGTGAACGAATATATAAAGCTTCCTCGAATATGTTCATTAGGAACACAATCATCAGGTAAATCATCAGTATTAGAGTCAATAGTAGGATTAGATTTTCTTCCTCGAGGAGACGGAGTAGTAACACGTCGTCCATTAGAATTACGTTTATGTCATATAAATCACGGAGAGCCTTGGGCAGTATTTGAAGAAAGAAAAGGTCAAAAATTTACAGATTTTAATAAAGTAAGAGAAACAATAGAAGCATTAACAGATGAAGTATGTGATAAAGATAAAAATATAGTAGATAAACCAATTGTATTAAATGTTTATAGTCAAACTTGTCCTGATTTAACCTTAGTTGATTTACCTGGAGTTACAAGAGTTCCTGTTGGAGATCAACCTAAAAATATAGAAGAAATTACTAAAAATATGGCAAGAAGATATGTTTCGGACCCATTAACTATAATTTTATGTGTTATTGCTGCTAATAGTGATATTGCTACAAGTGATGGATTAATGTTAGCTAAACAAATTGATACTGGTGGAGTTAGAACTATTGGAGTTTTAACTAAATTAGATATTATGGATGCTGGAACTGATGCGAGAAAAGCTCTTATGAATGAAGAAATTCCTCTTAAATTAGGTTATGTTGGTGTTAAAAATAGAAGTAAACAGGATTTAGTTAATAAATTACCAATGGCTGAAATGGTTAAGAAAGAAAAAGAATTTTTTAGATCTCATCCTGTTTATAAAAATATGCCTCAAGGTTATTTAGGTACTGATGTTTTAATACAGAAATTAACTAAAATATATTTTAAAATTATTAGAGATAATTTACCAAGAATTATTAAAGCTATTAATGATAGAATGAAAACTGCTGAAGAAGAATTAGCTTCTTTAGGTAATCCAATGCCTATTGATGATGCTGGAAAAATGAGTTTATTATGGTCTATGTTAAATGAATATTGTGATATATTTAGAAATGTTTTAAAAGGAAAATATGATAATAAAAGACTTTCTTTTTTGAAAGATGAAGGTGGATATAAAATTAAAATATTATATAAAAAATTATTAGAAGATTATACTGGAGATTTTAAAGCTACTGTTGGTTATACTGATGAAAATATTAATTATGCTTTAACTATTCATGAAGGTGAATCTATTCCTGGTTTTCCTTCTGTTGATGCTTTTACTTATTTATTAAAACCACAATTAGAAAAATTAAGAGAACCTATTGAAGAATGTTTTGCTGAAGTTTATCAATATATTGACTTTTTATCAGGAAAAATTTTAGAAAAAACTTTTGCTAGATTTCCACAAATTGTTAATGATATGGGAGATTTTATTAATAATTTCTTAGTTGAAGTTAAAGATAAATGTAAATATATTATTGACTCTGTTGTTGATATGGAAATTAATTATTTATTTACTAATGATTATGAATATTTAAATAATTTTACTACATTCATTCCTAAAAATCAAAATAAAAATAATATTCAAAATAATAACCCAAATCAAAAAGGAAATAATCAAAATAATATTAATGATAATAATGATTTTCAACCTATGGATGCCAAAAATATTTTTATTAAAGAAATAAGAAATAGAATAGAAGCATATTTTAAATTAATAGTAAGAAATTTAAGAGATAGTATCCCAAAAATAATAGGAAATAATTTAGTAAAGGAAATAGAAGATAATATGCAAATTCAATTATATAATCAATTATATAAATCAAATGAAATGGTAGCATTATTAAGTGAACCAGAGCATATTGCAGAAAGAAGAAGAGATTTAACAGAATTAATTCGTGTAATGAGAAATGCTCAAAAAGTTATTAGAAGAGATCCTGATTTAATGACTGTAATGAAAATTGATATTAATGATAGTGATATTCATCCTGGAGGAAAAGAAGAAAAACAACCTTTAAAAAATAATATTCAAAGTCAACCTGCAATAAAACAATCAATGAGTAATCCACCAGTTTTAAATAATCAAAATCAAAAACCACAACAAAATAATCAAAAAACATCATATAAAAATATATTTGGGAAAATATAGAATAAAATAAATTAGTTAGTAGTATTATATAATTAAATTAAATTAAACAAATTTCTTTAAAATAAAAAAAAAAAAAATTGAAAAAATAATAAAAAAAATGGATTCAGAAAGAGTTCCAGTAATAATAGGAGATATAGGAGGAACAAATAGTCGTTTAAGTGTAATAAACATCAATATAAAAAATGAAGAAGAAAAAATAGAATATATGCATATTCAAACATATAAAACATTTCAATATAAAAATGGTTTAGAAGATATATTAAAAGAATATATAACATATTTAAAATCTCACAATTGTATATCAAAAATGGCAGTATTAGGAATTCCAGGGGCAATAATAAATAATAGAGTAATAATATCAAATGCAATTCCAACATTAAATGGAACATCAGGTTTAGAAATGGCAAAAAAATTAGGAATAGATCATGTAATATATTTAAATGATTTTAATATTAATGGATATTCCCTTCAAAGTAAAAATATGACTGAAGGAGTTGATTATATTCATTTAAATCCAAATATTCATCCTGAACCTAATCAAACTAAAGCTATGATTGGTGCTGGAACTGGTTTGGGAACTGGTTATTTAACTAAAACTCCTTATTCTAAATATTATTCTGTTTATTCTGGAGAAGGAGGACAACAAGATTTTGCTCCTTGTAATAAATTACAAGATAATTATAAACATTTTTTAATTGAAAAATGCAATATTATAAAACCTTCTTGTGAAAATGCTTGTTCTGGTAATGCTCTTACTAGAATTTATAAATTTTTTTCTGAAATTTTAAAAGATGAAAATATTAATGAAAATGATATTAATAAAGATTTAATGAACGAAGTTATTAATTGTGATACTGAAGAAAAAATAAGATTATGTAATGATAAAATAATGAATTATGGAATTAATAATAAATGTCCTTTATGTAGAAGAACAATTGATTTTTTTATTGAAATTTATGGTTCAATTGCAGGAAATCTTGCTTTAATTAATTTACCTTTTGGAGGAATTTATTTATTTGGAGGAATTTCTGCTGCTCTTGGTCATTATATGAAAACTAATGATATTTTTATAAAAAATTTAACTAATAAAGCCGGTTTACAAAAATTTCTTGAAAGAATTCCAATTTATGTTATTATTAATGAACAATTTGGTGTTGCTGGGGCTGCTGAATTTACTAAACAAGCTTTGGAAGAAGGAAAATTAGATTTACTTTGTTTATAATATATTTTTAATTATTTTTATTGGGGTTATTAATATTTTTTATTTAATATTTTTTAAATTTTTTAATAAATATGATTTTTTAACGAATTTTTTTTTTTTTGATTTTTTATTTTTCATTTTTCATTTTTTTAATTTTTTTTGAATTTTTGTTCTTTTTTTAATATAGAAAAAATTATATTAAAATTCATTTTGATTTTATTATTTATAATTTTTTTTTTTTATTATTTATTTTCAATATACCAATTTTATTTATTATAATTTTTTCTTGTTTGATATTTTGAAAGTCAAATAAATATTTATTAAATGAAAGAGTTCAACTTAATTTATTTAAATAAGAATAAAATAAACTAAAAAATGTTCTATTATAAAAGAAAAATAATATTAACGCATAAATATAAACAGTAAAAAACAGAAATCATAATTTAATATATTTTCAATAAATACAAAAATATAATAAAATAAAAAAAAATGTCATCAAACACAGAAAAAAAAGAAAAGAAAGAATCAAAGACTCCAATAGACTTAGAAAACATAAAAATCGAAGTGAGTGGAACATATAAAATAACAGTACAAGAATTAGAAGAATTAATGGGATTTTACAAAGAAAGAGGTTCAGATTGTAGAGATTTAAAACAAATAGAAAAATTAGGAGGAATAGAAGGAATATTAGAAAAATTAAAAACATCACCAAAAGAAGGAATATCTTCAGAAGAAAATAGAGAAAATGATTTTGGTTCAAATAAAGTCTTTATAGAACCAGTTCCTCCATTTTGTTCTTATGTATGGGAAGCATTAGAAGATTTAATGGTAAGAATTTTAATAATTGCTGCAATAGTTCAAATAGTTTTAGGAGCAACTTTAGGAGATGATCCAAGTAAAGATTGGGTTGATGGTTTAAGTATTGTTATTGCTGTTCTTGTTGTCACTTTAGTTGGTTCTATTACTAATTGGAAAAAAGAAAATAAATTTCATGAATTAAATGATATTCAAAATGAAGGAACCAAATATAAAGTTATTAGAAAAGGAAATCCATATGATATTTCAAGTGATGATTTATTAGTTGGTGATTTAATAAATATTATGGTAGGTGATATTTTACCTGCGGATTTATTATTAATTGATTCAAATGGAATTAAAATGGATGAAAGTTCATTAACAGGAGAAAGTGATCCTTTAAAGAAAGAAACTTATGATAAATGTAAAGAAAGTTTAAATAAAAAAGGAAATAAACCTCCTTCTCCATTAATGTTATCAGGTACAAATTGTATTGAAGGAACAGGAAGTGCAATTGTAATTGCAGTAGGTGATCATAGTCAAAAAGGCATTATTAGAAGAACAGTTGATAATGCACAAGAAAATGCAAAAACACCACTTGAAGAAAAATTAGAAGATATTGCTGAAAAAATTGGTTATTTTGGTATGATTGCAGGAGCAATTACTTTAGTTGCTTTAATGATTAGATTTGGTGTTAATTATGTTGAGGATATGAAAGAATATAAAAAATCATCTTTTGAACAAGGACTTTATAGTTCTTATCTTTCTAATAATCCTTATTCTCAAAATAATGCTGAAATTATTTCTGTTGCTAATGCTGAATTAACTAATCCTAAAAAAAATATTACTGCTAATATTTTAGATATTATTATGCTTTGTGTTTCTATTATTGTTGTTGCTATTCCTGAAGGACTTCCACTTGCTGTTACTTTAAGTTTGGCTTTTTCTATTAAAAAATTAATGGATCAACAAAATTTAGTCAGAAAAATGCATGCTTGTGAAACTATGGGAGGTGCTAATTTTATTTGTACTGATAAAACTGGAACTTTAACTAAAAATGAAATGAATGTTTTTAAAATTCTTACTGGAAATAAAGAAATTACTTTAAAAGAAACTATTGATGTTGAAAATAATGATAATTTACATAAGAAATCTGATGTTAATACAACAGAAAAAAAATTAAGAGAAGATTATAATAATTATTTTTCTAATAAAGATTATTGGAATATTTTAAAAACTTCTATTGCTCTTAATATTGATGGGGCTATTAAACATTTAGATAAACCTAATTTAAATGGAGATATGGAAGAATGTGAAACAAAAAATAAAACAGATAATGCATTTATTGATTTTTTATATAGATTTAAATCACCAATAAGTGTAGAAAGAAATAAATATCAAAGTGATAAAAAATTTTATAAACAAATACCATTTGATTCAAAAAGAAAAAGAATGACAACATTTATAGAAAACGATGAATTTCCTAAAAAATATCGTTTATTTACAAAAGGAGGTGCAGAGAATGTAAAAAGCATATGTAAATATTATTTAGACCCAGAAACAGGAGAAGTGAAAGAAATAAAAGAAGAAGAATTAAATTTCATAACAAATACAATAGAAAATTTCAATAAGCAAATGCTTCGTTCATTATATATATGTTATAAAGATATAACAAGTGAAGAATATGAGAAAGGAGAAACATATATAAATGAAGAAGGAAAAATGATAGATCAATATGATTTAGTATTTATAGGAGTTTTCGGAATAAGAGATTCATTAAGAAATGGAGTAAAAGAAGCAGTATTAAAATGTCAAACTGCAAGAGTAACTGTAATTATGGTAACAGGAGATAATATTGTAACTGCAACTGCAATTGCAAAAGATTGTCATATATTAGGAGATGATGTTAATTTAGATAATATTACTCCAAAAGATGTTGAAGATAATCCTGATTTAACTAATGATCCTAATAAAAGAGAGTCTCATATTCAAAATGTTTTAAATAATAAACCTAAAGCTATTACTGGAAATACTTTTTATAATGCAATTGGAGGTTTAATTTGCAAAACTTGTAATTTAGATACTAATTCATGTAAATGTCCAAAAACAAAAGCAGAAGCAGAACAAATTGCTAAAAAAAATAATGAAGAAAAACCTAAAGAAATTAAATGTGATACAATAAAAAATAAAGATAGATTTATTGAATTAACTAAAAATTTAAGAGTAATGGCTCGTTCACAACCAATTCATAAATATGCTTTAGTTTTAGGATTAAAAGAAATGGATAAAATTGTTGCTGTAACAGGAGATGGAACAAATGATGCTCCTGCTTTAAGTAAAAGTGATGTTGGTTTTGCAATGTTTGCTGGAACTGATATTGCAAAAGAAGCTTCTGATATTATTATAATGGATAATAATTTTTCTTCTTTAGTTGTTGCTATAATTTATGGAAGAAATATTTATGATAATATTAGAAAATTTCTACAATTTCAATTAAGTGTTAATTTCTGTGCTTGTTTATTAGTTTTTATTTGTGCTTGTATTGGTAATGAAAGTCCTTTAA